>RJVU01027559.1:419309-534731 GCA_003731715.1 Anabarilius grahami | reverse complement strand
AGCGTCCTGAGAGTGAGCCTCTCACAGTGCACACAGACAGCCCCCTCGAGAGCTGCCTGTGCGTGCTCAACCCCCAGGCACTTCACACACATCTCATGTGTGTCCCCCACCACGATGAATCGCGGACAGGGAGGCACACACTTGGTGAATCGTTCCGTCATTATATATACTTTGTGAATTTTGTGCTTGGAAACTCTTGTCCTCAGACGAAGAGATTACTTTTGCGAGACAAACAACAGTAAATAAGACAGACAAGATACAGATAGCGCTTACTGAAGACAACAGAAGCTAGCGTTCTCTGTTTCCGGGCGTGCTTTATAGTCCGCGACGTCGCCCGCCTATGACGTCACGTTCTCTCTCATTGGTTGGATACAGTGGTGCTTCACGAACACAAAAATGCAGAAGGTTCCCATCACGTCAACTGACGTAGCGTCTATAGTTCCCACGAAAGGGAACTGAAAATCTATAAAAAGACTTTTGTCTCAAAATATATTCAGTAATTTTAGCGATTCTCATTTGCTACTTAAATCTACAATATTTTAAAAAACATTAAATATTACATCAATTTAGCACAGAACAACTTTGGGTCCACGATCGCATCCAGGATCAGCCAAATTTCCACGTGCATCTTGAAAAGCGGATGTTTTGGAAAGTGCTGCGGCAAGTTTTTGTGCCATCTAGTGGTTCAGAGGAAAATAAAATCAAATGCGCCTTTTACCCGGTGCACCTTTAGCCCCGTTGTACCCTATGTGTGTGTATGTGTGTGTGAGGTCCTTGTAAACCCTACCTTAAGGATGGGAAGGACATTTTTTGGTCCCCATGAGGAAAACAGCTTATAAATCATACTAAGTGATGTTTTTTGAAAATGCAAAAATTCAGAAAGTTTTCTGTGATGGGTAGGGGTAGGGGATAGAATATACAGTTTGTACAGTATAAAAATCATTGTCTATTTTTACTGAATGTGATGATAAAACAGTGTAGACCAGTGGTCGCCAACCCGTCGATCATGATCGACTGGTAGATCTTTATCACTGTCCCAGTAGCTCCCGAAAATAACAGAAATATGAGTACAAAAATACATTACATTTCTCCAGTGTCTGTACTGTATTTAAGTATTTATTTTTCTGTTATTTTCGGGAGCGAATGGGACAGTGATAAAGGTAAATAGCCCACATCATGCCTGAGTCTGTAAACGGCCATAAACAAGAGACCAGAGACGCTGAAGACGGACGCAAAGAGGAGAAAATTCTGTTGCAGGCAGAGCAGCTCACTGTTCACAATGCTCAAAATATGGAAAGAAAATATTAATATTGAATTGGGGGTGAGAGGGGTTATATGAATGTATAAAAATTTTGATGGCAATGGCATTTTATTTTCCTCTTACCTCCAAATGAAGTAGCTATTTTTGCAGTGCTGCTTTGTTTACAGCGGTAACCAAGGAAACGCTGTATTGCTGCTCTTCCATAAGCGCCACCTGCTGTCAGAGAGTGAATTTGCGTCTCATTCAGCCTGTCTGCTGTTTTTGTTTCATGTTTTTTAATTTCACAAAAATAAAGTCAGACCGCTCTGTTTTTGCTTTAAATCTTGAAATTAAATCTAATTCAAATCAAAAACAACTGCTCATGCAACGTGTGTAGCATCTTTGTTTGGATCGAGATTAAAATGCAGTGTTTACCTCTAGTTTAAAATAGCTAGATATTTTTGTTTATAATAATAATAATAATAAATATATACCAGTATTGGAATCGGCCAATTTGCTTGTAAAAATAAATAAATAAATAAATCACAATCTGAATTGGCCATGAAAAAATACTAAATACAATCTGGGCTGTCTTTTTCTATCAGTTCTTCAATAGGTAGATCTTGTCTTTCATAAAGGTCGAGGTCAGGGATCTTGGGCTTAAAAAGGTTTGTGACCACTGGTGTAGACAATGCATGCAAATAAGCAGATGCTTATAAATTAATTCTGAATGAATTCCCCCCTCAATTGGGTTTTAATAATTTGGGTTTTCACACGTTTATGGAGATCCACATAGATGTTTTGTTTGTTGATGTTTTAGAGGTTAGTCCTCCACGCAAGGTCTCGCTCAAGGTTGATGCTGTGGGTCTGGAGAACATGACTGTGTGCTGGTGGCCTTCACCTGATGAGGAAGTTGATGAATATTACGTCCGACTAACAAATCAGACCCAAACTAGAGAGTTCTGGGTAAATAGCTCCACCTGCGTCCCTCTTTCACAGCTCAAACCAGGTGGGACATATGAAGTGGGCGTGACTGCAGTTAAGGACAACAACAGAAGTGCACCAATTACCGTACAACAGACTCTGAGTATGATTCGTTTGTTTTTATCTCCCCTTTACTTCATTTCCCTTACTAAGCCTCTGTCTCAGTTTATAATATGTATTTTTATGCTTCTTTCAGAACCTGATGGGGTCCAAATAGCTGTCCCATATGCAGTTGGCACACATTCTGTGGAGCTGTTTGTGCAGATGCCCAGAAACAGCATTTATGACGGCATCACCATTACTCAACAGAATAATCGATCCTGGACACCAGTGTCAAAAGACAGCACCAAAGTGGTAGTTGGCAACCTGAATCCAGGAACGCAGTATAACTTTTATGTGTTTGTGACCAGCAGAGACACAAGCAGTGACGGTTTTGCTTTACCACCTGTGAGGACCTGTGAGAAAACATTTAAGAAACTTTTGCTCTTATTGCTCACATAAGTACTGTACTGGTCAAAAGTTTGGAATCATTAAGATTTTTTTTATTGGTTTTGAAATATGTCTCTTCTGCCCACCAAGGCTGCAATTATTTGATCAAAAATACAGTAAAAATGGTAATATTAATACCATGAAAATATTATTACAATTTAAAATAACTATTTTCTATTAGAATATATTTATTTTAAACATGTAATTTATTCCTGTGATGCAAAGCTGAATTTTCAGGATCATTACTGGTGATGGTCTTCAGTGTCACATGATTCTTCAGAAATGATTCTAATGTGCTGATTTGCTGCTCAACACTAAGAAATGTTTCTTGAGCACTAAATCAGAAAAAAAACAAAACAGTTTATTCAGATAGAATGCATTAAATTGATCAAAAGTGACTGTCTTGAGTGTCAAATGATCTTTCAGAAATCATTCTAATATGCTGATTTAGTGCTCTAGAAACATCTCTTATAAAAGGATATAATTTTGATCAAATAATTGAAATTTTTGGTTAGCATGAGACTAATGATTCCAAATTTTTGACAGATACTGAATATTCAGTTGAAACAGCTTACTGCTCATTATATATTCTGCACAGTAATTTTTTTTTCTGAAGAGTATACGAAACAATATGCTGTATGCAAAGAAGTGCAAATAATCCTACATTGCTGTCACATGATCTTGTTACATTGCATATTTAATGCAGCAAGTAGCGTCCAGTAATAATCTTGAAAAGAAAAACAGTTGTTTTTCATTTTAGTCTAGTTTTGCACAATACGCATACTCCATGATTTAAAAATGATATGACTAGAATGGTAGTATGCTATTCCGAACATAGTTTTAGAGTCTCACTGGTGAAGTACTGAATTTGATTGTCTGTTTATCTATTTACAGGTTTGGCCCCTCCCACTCATGTGCATGCTGGTGTTGTGACTGACAGCTCCATAGAGCTCTTGTGGGACAGGGCTGAGGGGGACGGCCATCATTATGAAGCGCTGTGTATAAACTGTGCTGATACTGTCATGGTATGATCCTATATTTGTGAGTACACATCCTGTGTATGTCTGTTTCTTATTTTAAGCGACAGATCAGGTTGAAAAAGTTTCTTGAGTGGATGACCTCATACAGCGCAGAATTTGATGGAAAAAATGTGCTTAGCAGCAGCAACAACGCTGATTTGCCACCATCAATGGAATCACCATCACCGTTATGAAACTAAAGTGAAATTGTCCACTTAAGATTTTGAAGTCAATGTTTTTTGCTGTCTTTAAACAATAGATACTCAAACGAGGGGGAAATTGTTTGTTTACTACTTTGTTGTGTGTGTCTTCTAGGTGCAGAAGGTAGTGGACACTAGAGCAGTTTTTAAAGATGTGATAGCAGGAAACCTATGCAACTTTTCAGTCCGAACCGAGAAGGAATTTTTCAGAGACAGTCCAGCAGTGATTATCGCCATCAGAGCTGGTAAACATACAACATACAAACATACAAAACATACAAAACATACAAAACACACAGGCTTAACTACTTACACTACCGTTCAAAAGTTTGGGGTCAGAAAGTTTATATATATATATATATATATATATATACAGGGCTTGACATTAACTTTTTCGTTCACCAGCCGCTGTGGCTAGTGGTTTTCCAAAGTTACTAGCCACTCAGCACTTTCACTGGCCACAATTTTGCTGATTGGGAAATTACATTTTATATGATTAAAGTTGACTTTGGCATTCTAAAATTACTTGATTTTAAGTCATTTTACTTGATTTAGCTAGATTTAAAACGCTTTCAGTCTTTCAGAAGCAGATTGACTACCCTTATCAAAACTACATGGTATATCAGCTGGTATGTATAGGTGGGCAATGTGACCATAATATGAGAAATTTTATAATTTTATTTTTTATAAAGTTATTTTTGTTAGTCTATACAAAATGAAGAAATTTTTTTTTTGCAAATTACCAGTACAATAGTAAACTAAATAATCTATTTGTGGGGTTTATTTAACATGTATACATTTATTTAACTGTTTGATTAACAAATAATGACAGACAGGTATTTAATTGGGCTGCTGAATGCATGGACCTAATATAGGCTACTGACACATATCCAGTTTTTACCCACCTGTTTACATCCACTTAAGCCATACTGTTAAGCCACTTAAACCGACTGTATTCACGCGAGATACTCCACACGATGGACATTTTGACATCTGTGTGTGTGTGTATTTGACAATTCAGGCGCAAGGAGAACGTCTCAGGTTACGTATGTAACCATAGTTCCCTGAGAACCAGGGAACGAGACTCTGCGTTTGCCGGAAACGCATTGGGGAACGCCACGTGACTCAGGTGTCGAAAAGCACTATACAAAACTCCAATTCCTATTGGCCGGCGACAGCCCATGACGTCATACGGCGCGACCCGGAAGTATAAAAGGAGCGCCCGGAGAGACAGTCTCCATCTATCGTCTTGAGGGACTGTTCTGAAGGCAGGCAACCTGAAGCATGGCAAGGAAACGCAGAGTCTCGTTCCCTGGTTCTCAGGGAACTATGGTTACATACGTAACCTGAGACGTTCCCTTTCGAAAGGGAACTCAACTCTGCGTTTGCCGGAAACGCATTGGGGAACGATATACCCACGCCGCCATGCTTGAGGGGAGTGCCTGCCAGTAATTGGCTGAGACAAAGGCCCCAAAGCAGTTCTCAAACTGCCCAGCAAACTCCCCCTCGGGTCACACCAGGCTGTCAGTGACAGCATTCCCTTTGGCCAACAGCCCAAGCTGAACTTCCAAAGGCTTCTACCTTTCTCTTTTAACAAATAGAGCCTAAAGAAATCGCTAAGGCGTCTGGAACCCATCTTTCAGTGAGAAAGTGGTCCCTTTAAGGGAATGTGGCCAAGGAACCAAAGGGAACCTCGGCCAGCCACTCTTGAGGGGAACCCTCATTGCCACCAGGGAGGCCGACCTGGTCTTCTAGGGGAACAGACTTAGTCCAGGCCAACCCTGTCTGAATACAGAGCCTCCTAAACGCATTCTTCTTAGGAAGATAGTAGGTAAGAGTGACTGCAGAAAGGCAGAAACCAGCTCAAACCCACGCGTAGAGACGGGCATCCCGGAGAGCAGAACTCAGCTAAGCGCTATGAACCCTCATATCGAGGGGAGATAATCCACTCACCTAGGATCTACCCAGTGCTTAATTAGTGCACTGAGGAGGCTGTGCGCTGAACGCCCTGAACAGGGGAGCACAAACCAGCCTGGGGCTGATTCTTAGGACGGGGCCTGATCAAGGCCTAACCATCATAATCAGCTTAGGGAGCTAAGCACTATTACGAACCCAACCCCAAGGGGGAAGCGCAGAGCTCACCTAACAGGTAGACTATGCCGAGAGCACATACTCATGGAAACCCGAGAGGGGCTTACAATATGAAAACAGAAGTAAACTTCAGAAAGTGGCCTGAATTTAAAAGCCATTCTGAACATCTGTCTAAGCCTGCGGCAGACAGACAACTTCCATGGCAGCAAATAGATAGCTGCACAGTGCTCTTATGATAATCCACCCAACACAATCCGACGAGCAGTGTACTCAGTAAAAGCACCTTTTACTCTTTAAGCAAGAGGAGTACAGCATACGCCAACACGTGTTAAGGAAGGCCTGGAAGGCCTATAACCTCAACAGACACGTGGCATCAGCTCGTGGCAGTGTTTAGGTCCCAAGCCTGGTAAACAACCCGCAAGAAAGGGGGTTGAATCTACCACTTGGGCCCCTGGCCAACGAAGTGTATAGACTAGTTCTCAGAGAGAAATACACCTAAACAAACACCTGTGTATTCAAAAAAGGCGGCCCACAGGCTTAGCACCCTTCAGGACACACAGCGTAAGTCTCGTGGCCGTTTCCAGGAGCACAAAAGATCCAACCTAATTGATAGGTGGCTCTTAGCTCGACTAGAATCACCGACTCAAAAAAGGCAACAATAGGTTAAACCAAACCTCGGTAAGGTTTCACTACTGACATCTCATCCTGAGCCGCACAGAAAAACACAATCTGTGCCAACATGTAAACAAAAGAGGAGGCCTGAAGGGGCCTGCTAATTATCAACACGTGGCTTCAGCTCGTGAATTTCCAGGGAACCAAGCTACAGGGAACCAGCTATAACCCAAAAACTATGGGAAGCTAACTACTACCTGTGCTAGACTACACTCTCAACAGGCAAAGTACCCAACGTTCTGTGACTAAAGGGAACCGATACAACCAACATGGTCTAAGGGAGGCTAATCAAGCCTGCTACCTTAAACAAACATGCTGCAGGGCCTGAAGCAGTGTAATAAAACAGTATGTGAGCCAATCATAACAGATAACTAAAAAGGGAGCTGATACTAACTTTTGTCACAAAAGTGATCTAGCTACCCTGAGTAGCAATCCAACAGGTGATGCACTCAGTGACACCAAACCTCTCCTATCTGACAAAAGGGGGGGGTTCACCACACTTAAATAGAGGCCAATTTTCTTAAAAAGGGGCCTACTATCATAAGCGGGCGCAAAACCTGTGGCAGCAATTAAGCTCACATACAAATGTAGGGCAAACGTCTAGAACTTCAAAGGAAACTTTGATATGCATGCTTTATTGAAAAAGAGAAAAAATATTCCTATGACAGATTCTCAAATCTGCTCCAAGCTTAAAGGACAGAGCTATCTCTTTTTATTAGTAACACTGTCACCTCAAACTTGAAAATATCAAGTAGCTTAGAAGAAAAATTTTTTTTTTTTTTTTTTAATAGCATTACAGTTCTAGAAAGTGGGGCCTAGCAATTCTTTGTTAACTTATCTGCTTAGATAAGGGCCTACCACCTGAGAAAACAGCGTCAGGTCTCTTGATAAAAACAGTCTTACAACCTAGCTGTTAACTCACCGTTGCACCTACATGAGCAATGGGACAAATTGGGAAAACAGATCCGGCCACTCCCTCGGGAGGAGGCCAAAAAACCAGCATACATATGGGGTTTAATTTTACATACGCCATACGCAAACTTAGTCCTAGCCTGGCCAACAGAGTACTAATATAGAGAAAAATACTCCAGTTCTGCCCAAAGAACCCCTATTGCAATTACTGTCACACATTCAGGAATAACACAGGAGTAAAACCAAGTATAGCTATTTAAATAGTTTAAATAGACCTTGTCTTACCTTCCCATGGCTCGCAGACCAAAGATTCCTTACCACAAAGGAAGAACATATCTCTGGTTCCGTAAGCCTAATGAACCTCTTCACTATCAAGCCAGAAGGCGGGCCTTCAGAAAAAACTTCATCATAGGCCGGCCACCGGTCCTGACCGTTCCAAGGTATTATCCTGAACATGCACAGATTAGAACGTATCCGGGAGGACAAAGAGAAGGGGCGAAGGAAAAATAAAGAAATTTCCTCCGCCAAGAGAGAAGATCAATCAGCGGTGCTCCTCGCGCCGGCGATTGATCACTTCTCTTAGATCCCATCTCCTTCTCTTTGCATCCCGCCGCTTCTGCGACTTGCTCCGTGGTGGAGGAGGCGCTCGAGCGGCGACACTGGATCTCTGGTCCTGCCTCTGAACCTCGGCTCGAGGTGGGCCAGAGCCTCCCGGCTGTCTGGGCCCAGAATCGGACCTGAGCGGTATGCATTTCTTAAATGCCGCTGAGCGCGCCCTCGCCTCCCTGAACTTTCCGACTACCGCCTCAACGGAACCGCCGAAAAGTTCAGATGGCGAGACCGGGGCATCGAGGAGAGAGCCCTTTTCTTTCTCCCCGATGTCCGCCATGTTCAACCACAGATGCCTCTCCGTGGCCACCATAGCCGCCAACGATCTGCCAATCGAGGCGGCCGTCTGCTTGGTGGCCCGGAGAGCGAGATCCGTGGTCTGGCGCAACTCAGCCACCGCATCAGGAGACAAACCCTGCCCCTGATCCAGGTCCTTCAGCAGGTCAGCCTGGTACGCTTGCAACACTGCCATCGTGTGCAAAGCTGCACCAGCCTGGCCTGCAGCAGCATATGCTCTGCCGTTCAGACGAGAAGTCATCTTAAGGGGTCTGGACGGCAGAACCGGAGCTTTAAGTGTCGGTGCACTACCCGTGGCGAGATAGTTTGCGAACGTCTCGTCAATGGGTGGCATCGACACATACCCATGCTGGCCTAATCCCTCCACATCAGCGAAATTCCCCCACTGATGTAGATGTATTCTGGCCGAGTATGGGTTCTTCCATGCCTTCCTGACCTCAGTGTGAAGGTCCGGAAGAAATGGAAGGCTCACTGGAGTTACGGGGTTGTGGTCAGAAAGAAACCGTTCGTCCAGTCTGCCGCGAACGGGCTCTTTCCCCACGCGCTCCCACGGCAGCTGCAGCCTGCCGGCGGCGCGCTCCATAACCTCCAGTAACTCTACATATGCTGGACAGGGAGGCTTGGAAGAAACAGAAGCAGCCTCGGCCCCTTCTTCCTCTTCCATAGCCCTCTCCTGTTCTCGGGGGCTTTCAGCCAGAAGAGCACTCGCCCCTGGATCTGATGATGTCAAAGAGAGGACATCATCACCATCCAGAAGCTCGTCCCCGCCAGCCGCTGCCTGAGGTTGTGAGACCGTCACACCCCTGCTAAAACTTGGCGGCGAGCTCCACCTGTGAACCCCATGAATGCAGTCGCCGCTCGGCCTCAGCACGAGCTGGACCAGATCCACCGGGCACAGGTGTTGACGTCTCTCCCCTCGAGAAGAGAGCCAGGCGAGAACGGAGCGTTTTCATAGGAAAACACTCACAACATTCACAGCCAGCGTCCTCAAACGCTGCCTGTGCATGCTCTTCTCCCAGACAAAAAACACACAGGGTGTGAGGATCCTCCGGAGTCAGAAACCTCGGGCAAGGATCCTCACACTTTCTAAAGCGCTTACCTTTGTCCTCAGACATGTTTCTAAGAACTCAAGATAAGTTCACTCGTTTGGAGAAATACCGACAGTGCAGTGACACAAACAGTCCCGAAAGACGAAGAGATGGAGACTGTCTCTCCGGGCGCTCCTTTTATACTTCCGGGTCGCGCCGTATGACGTCATGGGCTGTCGCCGGCCAATAGGAATTGGAGTTTTGTATAGTGCTTTTCGACACCTGAGTCACGTGGCGTTCCCCAATGCGTTTCCGGCAAACGCAGAGTTGAGTTCCCTTTCGAAAGGGAACTGATCGGGCGCGCGACAGAGAGAGAGCGCGCACGCGAGAGAGCGCTTCTGTTGTGTCATTCAGCGTGATTCCGCCGATCCCACCTTCACTAACTGCACGTTCATCGATAACAAATTGTGATTGAATTGTAATTTTGTGCTACAACAAGCTTGGCTACCATTGATTAGGCTGTAGGCTGAAATTATATTCAACCCGCCAAAGTGGCTAGTGGGAGTGGCTGTCTTACCCGCCACAGCTGAAATCCGCATTTGGCGGGTTGTCTGGTGTTAATGTCAAGCCCTGTATGTATATATATATATATAGAAAAAAATAATTCTGGATAAGTCTGGAAATCACAATTTTTTGTTCAATCCTGTAAAATTTCCAGGAGTTTTATGAACCCTGCTTGATCATTTTAATTGCCTTGTGTCTGTTTTTAGCTCCCAGTACGGTCACCTTGTTGCCTCTGCAGAGGACATCAGCATCTCTCAGTGTGCGCTGGAGGGCAGGCCAGGGGGTCAGTGACTCATTCATCCTGTCCATCAGAAACTCAACCTTTATCTTGCAGACCAATCAGAGTGCGTCTGATGACAGGTGCGGATTTAGATCAGTTATCTGCCCTAAAGATTCGTTTTTTATGTGAGAGAGGTTTGGACTGCAGCTTTCTCTCTTTTTAGAACATATCGCTTTGACAACCTGTTGCCTGGAAGTGTGTATACTGTTGAAGTGAGCAGTGTTAGTGGAGACAGGCGAAGTTTACCTGCTTCTGCAATTGCTAACACACGTGAGTGTTAATACACTGATATATTGGTACAAGACTTAGCAAGAACTTATCGTCTACTCTCTCACATAAATCCACATATTAGCTCTGTTCCAAAACGTAGTGCCTTGCTGTACTGCCTATATAGACAGCTGCCCTCTAAAGGCGGGCGTACACGGTGCGAATTCTGATGGTCGGAAGATCGTATGCCCACGCACATGTCACGAGTGAGTTTATCTGAAAATCGTACGGACGAGGTGATATATGACACGATTTTTCGACCTGCCGATTTCCGAAGCAATCGCACAAAGTTCCGTGTGTGTGTGTGTGAGAGAGAGAGAGAGAGAGAGAGCATGCGAGCGGATCAATAGTTGTTTAGGCTATTTGTTGACTAATCACATTGATTAGTTGATTAATCACATTCAATTTCTTAAATACTGGAGAGAATAAACTATTATAATTAGCATTTATATAGCACTCAAGCGCACGCATGAAGCTTGCCATAAAGAACAGGCAAAAGAAATGATTATGAATTTTTCTAAATCAGTGTCGGCTGCAAAGATGAAGTTGACATTACTGACTCTCATCATCTTCTCAGTGTATGTGCAGAATGCACTTTTCATTCGGATTACATAATCAGAGAGTAGCCCATTTCTTTTCGTTTTGAATTATTTTGTTTAAAAGAAGACATTTCAAGCTTTCTATAGATATTTTTCTCGTGTCTGTGAGGCAAGCAGCCTATACTCTGAGTTTCAGTTAATTTACAAGTCGTGCTGAAGATCAAGTGCAACGATCGCGCCCACGCATCCATGAATATATTTGCTGCTTATTTATTAAATCAAGGCAGTTGGTTGATGAAACATTGATTAAAATTAAGATACAATTTTTACAAAACGAATTTCACTTTAAAGAAAGGCTTTCTACAAAACAAAACTTCTTGAAGTGATCAAAATCATGTCTGACCCACAAAAATAAATAACATTATAATAGGCATATTTAAACATAAATAAATATGTTTTCTTTAATGGCTACCAACACGTATAGTACAGTAGTACAGAGAAATTTCATGTCGTGATCAAGAGCGGATCATGAGTCGAGTCGTATCAAGCATAATTTATTTTTTAACCTGATAACTGTAGCTCCTGGGCAATCCGCTGTAAAATATCATCTCGGATGTCATTCACACTGCTTGACTCATCATATAGCGCTCGCCCAAAGTTCAGCGAGTTTATCCTCCTTTTCAAATTCGCCGTGGCGCTGTCATCTTCATCTTTCTTCTTCTTCTTCTGTGGTTTTTCGTAGCTCCTGATTGGTCAACTTCAGATAGATCGAAAAATCGGCTCGTTCAACCGCACACGTCACGAATTCAAACCGATAGCTCCCGAACTTTTTTGACATGTTTAAAAATAATCGGGAGGTCGGGAAGTGCTCGTAAGGCACTCTGCTCGGCTCGTAATTCCTCGCACATGATACGAGCCGCGACCATACGAGCATACACGATTTCCATACGATTGAAAAAAATCGCATGCGAACTCGTACGACAGCAAAAATCGCACCGTGTACGCCGGCCTTAAGGTGGCATGAAACGGGACCTTATAAATGACTCATTCAGAACACTCCACTTAGGTAGCAACTCCATTAGCATTTACTTACAAACATCCTATAAAAAGTGCTCTTCATGTGAAGCCAGTACAACAGAGTTTGATGTTAGTGTGCCAATAAAGGATTAGTTCACTCCAGAATTAAAATTTCCTGTAATTTACTGACCCCCATGTCATCCAAGATGTTTATGTTTTTATTTCTTCAGTCAAAAAGAAATTAAGGTTTTTGAGAAAAACATTCCAGGATTTGTAGATCATGTAGAGCCCTTTGAAGCTGGATTGTAACTGCAATTTGGACCTTCAACCCATTGGTAGCCATTGAAGTCCACTATATGGAGAACAATCCTGGAATATTTTCCTCAAAAACTTTAATTTCTTTTCGACTGAAGAAAGAAAGACATGAACATGACATGGGGGTCAGAAAATTATCATGAAATTTTAATTCCTAATCCTTTAAACTAAAGCGATAATCCAGTAAACAAAAAAAAATATATAGCATATATTGGGTTTAAATCTGTTTATAAATAGTTTTAGATAGTGAGTAATATTTATTTACACACAAAAGTTCAAAAGTTTAAGGTTGTTAAAGGAATAGTTCACCCCATCATCCATCCATCATAAACGTAATCCATACGACTCCAATATTAAATGTCTTCTGAAGCGAATCAATGGGTTTTTTTAAGAAAAATATCCATATTTAAAACTTTATAAACTATAATCGCTGCTTCCAGCAACAGCCGTGCGAGCGTTCACGAGAGAGTCGAGTTCCGGCGGATGAGTGACAATCTGAACCAAAGATTTTTATTCAGGATTCTTTGACGAATAGAAAGTTTTTTATATAACTCATCTGCCTTTCTCATCTTTTTTTTTTTAACTGAGCATATTGCATTGCATTCTGTGAAAGATATGTGCAATGCTACTCTTGAATTGGCTATAAGAATGTAGAATATCATAGAGACACGAGGGTGGGCTCTTTTTGTTAGGCCAGTGTCAAATGCAAACTTCCTGACAGCCTATTTAGTTCAAATTATGCCTACTGAATTTGGAACAGTTTGTTCCGATGATGCCTTATGAGCGATTATGATGCCTTTAATTCCATCTAGCTCACTACGGTTTGGATCAGCTGTAAACTCACACATGCTCACATAATTATATATATATTTTTTTTTGTACCTCAGTTCCAGAACCTCCTGGTGACCTCACTTTCATTGAACAAGAAGGGAGCAGGATGTATGTGATATGGACACACCCACCAGGCAGAGTGGATGGTTACAGGGTAGGGTGACTTTTTGATCATCCAATCAGTATCGAGATCTGTATAACTTAGGGATTTGGTAGTTGTATATGAGTGTATTTTCACATTGGATTTTTTTTGTTTGATTGTTTGTTTTTATAGACTAAATAGTTTAGAATTTTGAAGCGGCTATGTGGAATGAGTTATTATAAGTTTGTTTTTTTTATTGTAAGCTTGACTAGACTAGTGTTGGGGCCTTTGCACACTTGTTAAAACTTTCATAATGACCGTCTCAGCTGAAATGTAGCCTAGCAACACCCTGTAGCCCCGTGTGCTCAGGTTTCTGCCTTTCTCATTATACATGAGCACCAATCCTTCATTTTACCTCACAAAGAGAGGGAAGGTATTTGAGTGTATGATGTAAAAATACAATTTTGCAAACTTGAGAAGATGTTTTTTATTCAGTGTAAAGTCCCCTTGGAATAACCTGGGTTAAAATGACTTCTCCTATGGTAATGATCTCCCAGTCCTCAATTCCATGATCACCCCTATGCTAGATTAGCTCTGCCAGCGTCCCAGATCTTTGCTGGGGTTACTAACATGATTTTTAATTTTGTTTGTAATTTTATGTACCATTCAAAAGTTTGACCTCTGGTTTCACAGACAAGGTTTAATACTATTCCCAGACTAAAATGCTTGTTTGAGCTGTTTTAACTTGCACTAACATATCTTAAAATATGTCAGTGCCATTGTTTTGTCACAAGATGCACACCAGTAATGTTTTTTTTCAAAGGTACATTTATAAAAGCTACTTAAATGCCCTAATTGAGCTAAGGCCTAATCCTGGCTTAATCTAAACCCTGTCTGTGAAACCAGGGCTGCATTTATTTGTTCAAAAATAAAGCAAAAATATTGTGAAATATTTTTACAATTTAAAATGAACTATTTTCTAATTGAATATATTTTAAAATGTAATTTATTCCTGTGATGCAAAGCTGATTTTTCAGCACCATTACTCCAGTCTGAATCGTCAAATGATCCTTCAGAAATCATTCTAATATGCTGATTTGCTGCTCAAGAAACATATATTATTATCATTTTTGAAAACAGTTGTGCTGCTTCATATTATCGTGGAAACTGTGATACATTTTTTCAGGAATATTTGCTGAATAGAAAGTTCAAAAGAACAGCACTGATTTGAAAAAAACAACAACAATTTTGTAACATTATAAATGTCTTTACATTCAATAGTGATCAATTTAATGCATCCTTGATGAATAAAAGTATTAATTTCTTTCAAATGAAAAAAAAAAAAACATCTTACAGACCCCAATCTGTTGAACGATATTATTTGAAGTTTATGCCTATCCTTATTTTATTTTTGTTGCTTGCTTGCTTTCTTTTCATTTGTTCCTCTTTAGTTTCGATATGGCCTCGCAGGTGACCTCCCTCTGCAACACCAGGTTGATCTCCATGGAAACAGTGTCAGGATTCATGACCTGACCCCAGGAAGTGATTACAGGTTTGAGATCCAGTCCTTCCTGGGGTCAGATTTCAGCCAGACCACATCCAAAAACATCTCTACAAGTGAGAATCTCTTAGTGATGCTTTCTACATTTGGTATCATTAACAAATACAATACACAAACACATATTAATAAGAAAAGTCATTCTGTGCAATTACATATTTTTTATTCCAGGGCCAGCAGGTGTATGTTTACTCACTGTGTCTCATGTCAACGTCACCTCAGCCACAGTGGCATGGGAACAAGCTGCTGGCCATTTTGATTTCTATAAAGTGACCATCAGGAACAGCTCTCATATCTGGACGTTAGACATGAGTCCACACTTACAGGAGGTCACAGTCAATGGCCTGTGGAGCGGCTGCTCCTACAACACTACTGTACAACGCTTCAGAAACAGCATCAGTGGAACCGCTGCCACGATCACCATACACACAGGTTAGACTGTTACCAAAAATGCACTTTACATGATGAAAGGTACTAATTCCTGTAAAACTTTTAGAACAGTTTGTATTGTCAAATGAAGCTTGAATTGAACAGAACTGATTCGCCTTGCATTGATTTAAACAAATCCGAACTGAATTTAACAGTCAGTTGAACTGAACTTAACTCAAATTGAAATTAATCATTTCGATTCAATAAAAATTGAATTGAACCAAACTGAAATTAATCATATTAAACCATTTATTAACATCACTATCATTTCTAATCACTTTTGCTTTATGAACATTTCATTGTTGATTGTTTTTACTGTATTCTAACATTTCTACTGTTTTATTCTAAACTATTTTAATGTTATTTTCATTGCTATATTTGTATTTTATGGCAAGTGCTATATAAATTAAGATGGATGGATGGATGGATGGATGGATGGATGGAAGTGAACCGAATTAAATTTTTAGCATTTGTCTGTCTATAAAATATATACATGCATTTGTTTTTTTGTGAACAACCCAAATCTGTGTGTTTCAGTGCCTGCCAGTCCTGAAGGGTTGCGTGTGATCAGCGTGTCACCTCGTGCTTTCTCACTCCGCTGGCTGGCATCACCTGGATGTGATAAGAACTACGTGATCCAACTGCTTCCTGACCATGGCAATNCTCTCCCACAGCCATATGCCAGGTGTCAGGTAGAAGAGTATCCGTGTCAGCTGGGCGGAGTGTGTGGAGGAAGGTTGGAGAACAAGGGAGAGAGTGAAAGAGAGAGAGAAGATCATTAATAGGTTTAGCATTGGTGGTGGGACTAGTTTGTTTCTGATCACTCACATACCACCGGTTAGTTACCCCGGTCACCCAATCACCAGCTCTCTCTTAGTGAGGGGCCATCATGCCATCCTGTCTGCCCCTGCTGGTTATCTTGTACGCGGTTCTCGGGAACGTTCAGGTAGGCATCAATTGCGTATTTGCATTGCATGGGTTTTGCATTACATGACATGCTTTACGCAAGCTTTTTTTACCATATACCAAATTAAATACTCATGATAGCAGGGTTGAGTGCCATTCAGAATTGTATTGAGATTTATTTTAAATAACTTCTGTTGAACACAGATGAAGATATTTTAAAGATAGCTGGTAACCAGACAGTTGACGACACCCATTGACTTCCATAGTATTTTTTTTCCTACTATGGAAGTCAGAGGCTACCATCATCTGTCTGGTTATCAACATTCTTTAAAATATCTTCTTTTGTGTTAAACAGAAGAAAGAAACTCGTTCAGGTTTGGAACAACTTGAGGGTGAGTAAGTAATGACAAAATTTTCATTTTTTGGGTGAACTGTCCCTTTAAAGGGAGATAACTTTGTAATATTCTGAAATTTTCATCCCTGCAAAATAGATTTCTTCTTATAAAAGTTTGCTGAACTCTTACACACACACACACACACACACTGTGGTCTATTAGAGAGTGATGGTGAGACGCTACACGACCTTGGAGGAATTCTTGAACTGGCTTGTGTTTCTTTAATACGACAGTTCTGCCAAACAAACAAAGACTTGAGTGTGTGATAAATATCACTGTATATTGACTCGTCTTGACTTTGTTTGCAAAGAATTGCCATTTTACGCATTTTATGCATTAATTTGTAGAGCATTCATAATTGAAAATCATAACATTTCTGATAAAAGTTGCCATCAACAATTAAAAGTTTCGCTTTGAATCTGGATACTTCCTTTTGTGCATCATTTATATTTTCTTTAAAATTTATATTTTCTCCTGTGTGAACTTACTTTTAGAACTTAGGTTAGTTAGTTAAATTGTAAAATTAGTTCTAAGAAAAGCTCTTGCAACATTTGTAAGCAAGTATATTGGTTGATATTTTGTTATTTATTTGCAGTGAAATTCATAGAAGTGTGGATTATAATTTATACACGTTATGTAACGCATGTAAGCATGGATTAGATTTTACCATGTTATCTTGTTTTACTGGTGTTGTCAGGCTATTTTATCCTCGGATCTGATAAGACTATTGTCTTTCTGGAACAAGTGGTGTGACATCACGTATGGTAACTTAGCCTGCCGCTGTTACATTACTCAACAAACTTTGTGTTTGAGAACATATGACAAAAGACCACAGATGCTTTTATTCAATGATTTTTGTTGAAATTATTTCCAGTAATGGTTATCATTTGAAATGCATGGTAACTCAAGAAGATTTGCTTGCAAAAAGTGTGTTTGTGTGTCTGTTAGTGGGAGTGTCAGAGGTGCATGGATTATTGATGGTATCTATATTTGTACAAAATTCCTTGTGTTTTTGAGGGCGGTTTGATGCATGGTGGTATTTTGGAGTAATATCGCGATGTGTTTGATTAATGTTAGTCATTGTCTTCAGTCAGGCAGATCTGTTTATTATCTAGTACTGATTTTTTGGTTTTACCTGAGGTTTATTTTATAGAACATTATGCTTCAGCTTTCTCAGACGAGACATGACTCAGCAAGATGTTGTGATATATTACTACGCTTTATGTACTGAAAATGAGCTTTTACAGACTATATCATTTGAACAATTATACACCATTCAGTAATACTAATCAAACTAAATCAAAATAAGCACAGATTTTATTTCTCTATTAAATGTTTTTGGGTTTTTTTCAATCCTGAAATTTCAGGTGCAAAACAACACCAACAAAACAAGTAACAAGAAGACATAAGATTTTACCATTATAAAGGTCATTCTCAAAAACTTTTTTAAAAAATTCAGTTCAATTTCCTACCATGAAAGCCTGTCATAAATATGTATTGACCTTTGGACATGATTACTAATCAGACTTTAAGTTCTTTATTATAGCAATAACACCAGTAAATCTTCCATCATTTGCGTCTCAAATCACGTAGCAGATTTATGTTGCTGGTCAGTTTGACCCAAAACACAAAATTGAATTGTCGGAAATATTGGTTAATCTAGGATATTTTTTTGTGACAATTTCTCATTTAGGGTCATGAACATGGGTGGACGTGATTTCACCAAGTACAACATGTTCCTGGATCAACATCTTTGTTGATCCTGGAACAACATTCCAATCAACCAATCAGATTTGAAGTTTACAGTTTATGTCAAGTTTAGGCTTACAACCAGGGTTAGGTGCTTCTACAGGAGATTCACCTATCATTTCCCTCTGATTTTAGGGATAAGTTATGGGCAGGGTTAGGTTTTGGGGTAGGGATAGGGTTAGGACTAAATTTTCGGAGTGGTATGTTGTTTCAGGATGATCAAAATGTTCATCTAGGAATTCATCTTACTTGGCACAATCACAGTGACCCATGAAGATGCCTGCAAAGTTTTGGAATGCGTGTACAAAATTCTAAGTAATTTTGATGTTTACCGCACATACCCCCCCCCCAAAAAAGTTTCTCAACTACCATCTGAGAGTATCTAATTTTACATTTATGCATTTGGCAGACACTTTTATCCAAAGAAATGCACACTGCGTTGAAGGCGTACATTTTTATCAGTTCAAGAATGTTAATATTGCTGGGAATCGAACACATGATTTTGGCTTTGTTGGCACCGAAATTTAACGTTTTAAAAAACAGTTATTAAGCTGTTTATAATATTAATTAAAAAAAAAAGAAAGTTTAATACCTAGTTGTTAAATATGGTTTTAAAAATAATTTGTTCTCATGTTTATTTGTGTTGTAATGTGTGAGACTTAGAGAATTAGGGTCAATTTGACCCACAACATGAAAATTGTACCCAGAATTCGAACATAATACAAGGGGGAAAAAAGTTTAAAAATTTTTTAAAAAAGTGTCTTTTTATATTATCTAATATAGAAAATGTTATAGAATTCTGTCTTTTAAATCTTTTAATCGTCTCTTTTACCATATTTGAGAATGTCCCATATGTTCATTGTAGATGTAGATATATGTTTATCCTGTATATGTATTGTATATATTCTGTGTTTTAGGCTCAAGTGTCCAGTGTAACCCCTGGAACATCATACACCGTTACGGTCAATGCAGTGGCCTCGTCAGGGTTCAGCTCACCTGTCAGCCGAATACTTGTCACAACTATTGAGTCCTGTAAGTCTGTGTTCTAAAACTACTATCCTCTTTTAATAAAAATGATGCTTTCCTTTCGTTATTTATGTGTATTTTCCCATAGTTCCTATATATTCCTCTAGACTACCTCCTGAGGATTTTATTTGTCACATTATAGTATTTGTATGGATTTTGCAAAATTCTGTTTAAAAGCAAACAAATGTTGTAAATAATGTCACACTAAATAAAATATTAATTGAAAAATAAAATAAAAACGATTAAAAATAACACTGGCTATGGCAGTATACTTTGAAGTATGTTGGAGTACCATGTAAATTTCATGGTACATGAATGCAGTAATCATTCGGTACCATGATATACATCAAAGTACCATGGTATTACAATCTGATACCATCTCTGTACTAAAGCATTGTTGTGTAAGGGTAGAACCAGTGATGAAAATTGAAAGATGAAACCCTTTGAGATGTTGTACATGAATCCATATGCACTTTTTTCCATTTGAGATGTGTGTGTATATTTATGCTTGCATAATTGATGCTGATTCCAGTTAGCAGGCTTTAATAGGTCGGTATCAGATTCCTCGGTTGCTGATTTGCTCGTCCCTCTGAGAAAGGCATGGACGGGTCACGCTTTCTGATGGCTTTATATTGTTATTCCCCTAAATGGCTGACACCTCCACAACAACAGATAGCTGTTAGCGAGCCGAACGCCTTCTGAAAGACCTCTAAATTTGATAATGACCTGGACGATACTAAATCTAGGTCAGAGCAACAATATCCGTCCCGCTTCATTGAAGAAGATGAGGATATAATGGCAACACAAAAGAAAGAAGTGACAATCAATTAAATTAATTGTGTGTAAAAACTACATGAGAAAAGTTGCTGTAATTAACCAATTAGAATTAAGTATTCAATAAAGCTGTCGTAAAAATAGGATAATATATCAAACGCATCATAAAAATCTCTAATTATTTGTGTGTTTATATGTACATGTATGTAGTGCCTGCGGCCCCCTCTAAGCCAGAAGGTGAGCGGGTTGGCTCCACTGGAATCCTGCTGTCCTGGCGGATGCCGGTGCCCCTTGACCCCTCAATTCACTCATTTGTCATCAAATACAAGGAGATGTGTCCATATCCCGACCCTACCTTCACTGAGGTCATCAAGAGCCTGGACATCCCAGAAACCCTCCTGAACACACTCACCCCTGGAGCAACGTACAACATCAAGGTGCACGCTTGATCTTCACACACATTTCAATAGTTTATGTGATAGCAAACATTCACAAAGTATAATTTAACCACAGCATAGATTTTCACATTATAGAATCAGGATATAGTGTATTTTAAACTGCTCAAAGAATGTACACAGCACCATAATAAAATATGCACTTGTACTGCAGTTTTTTGTTTTGTTTTTAGAACTGTAAAAAGGAACTAAATTGAAATAACAAATGATGCAGACAGTTCTCAGCCTAGCCGCAAATGCATTGTTGAGAAAAACTATTAAATGAATTGAAATGTCAAGAATAGTGGTTTGTGGTTAAAGCCTACCAAGAGGCAGCACACTTCAGTTTCTAAATGTCACAAAAGTACATCCTCAGAAACTACCTGGCAAGTCTTCCTTAATGAAATTGCTTGTCCACAGCCACAGAAAGCCCATTAACCATAGGAGCACAAACACAGAAATTGACAAAAATATAAAATGTTTTGATGATTTGCTCAAAACTATATATATTGAAAGATTTATATTGACTTTATACCATCAAAGATGCATTATATTGATCGAAAGTGACATTAAAGACATTTATAATGCTACAAAATATTTCTGTTTTAAATAAACTGTTCTTTTGAACTTTATATTTATCAAAGAATCCTAAAAATGTATTATGATTTCCACAATAATATCAAACAGCACAACTGTTTTCAACATTGATGATAATAAGAAATGAATCTTGAGCACCAAATCAGCATATTTGAATGATTTCTGAAGGATCATGTGACACTGAAGACCAGAGTAATATCTTTCAAAAACATAAAAAAATCTTACCGACACCAAAATTTTGAATGGTAGTGTATAAGATGCATAATAACGCCAAAAAAATAATGAGGGTGAACTCCACTCATATAGGCTTTTCACACTGCACTGGGTTATCATCGTTCTAAACACCGCTTTTAAGCCCGGGTGAAGGAATGTTTCACACTTATAATTTAGAAGCGGGGTTAGCACTGCTTTTTACCCGGGGTTATGAAGCCCTGCTCCGGAGCAGGGTTAGCACTGCTTTTGCGGTGTTATCCCCGCATTGCGGTGCCAAGTTGGGCTAGTGCATTTTCGTTTTAAAACAGTGTTTTAAAATGAAAACGATCCTTGTCTACACTGGCATTTCCACAGCATTTCAGAAACGATCTCCGTCTATACTACACGACCGAAAATGCATGTCACATGACCGTTCATGCACACTGGGCATGCACGTACAAGTGTAAACAGTTGTGTCTTGCACATGTAGGTAGCTGCAGTATTAAAAAAAAATGCAGAGTTTAACTGCACAATGGCTGCTAAAAATGACAACAAAGCCAGCAAAGACTGCAGTTCAGTCTCCATGTTATTGTTTACACAGTCGTTGATGTCAAGGATACTCAGAGCAAACGTGGGCAGCCACGCCATCTTTTTCAAAAGTCTCCGCTTTGGTCCTTTTGTACTGAAATGCAACTCCGGCGTAAACGACAGGCACAACCGTAGCAAAACGTATTTAAAACGTATGCGTTTTAAAACGAAAAAGAACTAGTGTAAACGGGGCCTTGTACAGTGTGGAACGATGCAGTGTTAGAATGTTACAGCTAGATGCTTAAAGGGTTAGTTCACCCCAAAATGAAAATTCTGTCATTGAGTACAGTGGTTCAATATTAATATTATAAAGCGACAAGAATATTTTTGGTGCGGCAAAAATAAAAAAAAATAAAAAATAAAAAAACGACTTATATAGTGATGGCCGATTTCAAAACACCGCTTCGGAGCATAATGAATCAGCATGTCGAATCAGCTGTTCGGAGCACCAAAGTCAAGTGATTTCAGCAGTTTGGCGGTTTGACACGCTGATTCATAACGCTCCGAAGCTTCCTGAAGCAGTGTTTTGAAATCGGCCATCTTTAAATAAGTCGTTATTTTGTTTTTTTTGACGCACCAAAAATATTCTTGTCCCTTTATAATATTAATATTGAACCACTGAACTCACATGAACTGATTTAGGATTTTCATTTTTGGGTGAACTAACCCTTTAACAACAGACAACCAATAGCGTGCCCATATTCAGTCAAGGGAACACTGCGCATTGTATATAAACAGTAAATTCAGCGTTTGAGAGACAAAAAAGGTCAAATGGTGACAGAAAACACTACAATTTGAGTGAAGAAGAGACCAATGACACTGAAACCACAAATATGCAAATAAGGACGTTAACACTGGGTTTAGGAATGTACAATGTGAAAAGTCAGCTTATGAACACCCAGGATTAATTGTTGACCCTGGGTAAATTATGAGCAGTGTGAAACGTGAAGCAAGATAACCCAGGATTCCATTTACCTGGGGTTTAGAATGACCCAGGGTTAACTTTTTCAAGTGTGAAAATATATAATGTGCCTATATTTCAGAGCAGATCTGTCCTAGTACACACTGCTAAACAAATTCAGATGTGACGTCATGAGAAACTACCTCCATACGCTCTACAAAGACTTTCAATGTCTAAATATCATGGGAAATTCTAAATATTTCCAATTCATTTCCAACTCCAAAGAGCTCCAGGCTTCTTGTTGAGGAATGGTGCAATATCCCACAGTTCTGGGATCTGAATTACACAATTCCCCAAAGAACTGAAGCTCTTCTGAAAACAAAAGCACGACCTGCTCCTTATTAAGTCCACCATTTATAGATGTTACTGATATTATATCCACCCCATGTGTATCTGAAATGTTAGAGCCCCCTTTACTTCCCTTTTTAGTGTTTTCTGTTTATTTAATGTCTTTGTGGTGTGGTGTAAGAAACAGCAGCCAGCAAAAACTTTTCTGAAATTGGTTTTCATTAAACTGTAGGGAAGGTCCAGCGTTCAGCAGACACTACTGGATTAACTGTCCATGGGAAAGTTGCCAGTGGCCTCTATTCCATTGATCTCACTCAATAATTTATCAACTGTGAATTATTCATGTCCTACAGAGAACTCTGGATCCACGAGGGATCTCTGTTTTCCCTCATTTGTCTCGTGAATTCATTGGCTGGGTACACCGTGAACTCTGAATTGACTCTCTGAGCTATTGTGCGAGTGTGTTTTTGTATGTGTGACAGTATTTGATGGATCTCTTGTCTGGAGTAGATCATCTTGCATTGGAATCTTCATTCACAGTGTTTATATAACCACCTCTGCTAAGTCATGGTGATAAATCAAACAAACGTTCTTAAGCTATGTGCGGTTTGAGTATATTGCTTTTTAAAAGCTTTGCTTCTGTCTTTTCTTTATAGGTTGCAGCAGTAAATAAAGCAGGAACTGGACCTTTTAGCCAATCTCTGTACTACAAAACAGCAGAGGCCCGTAAGCAGTATCCATATATTTCATATAAGCTGTTTTCAAAAACCTAGTGAGCTGCTTCAATGCCCAGAGAGGTAGCTATACCATCAAAGGTGGCATCTTATGTAAGTGATTTGAAATGCTCTTCATGGACATGGGCAACATGGGCAATATTGTTAATGGTCACAGGTGCAAAGCAGAAATGGTTCTCCCCATGTGAAGTGTAATTAGGTGTCTTACTGTTAGCATTCTGTTTTTTAAAGAATCCTGAAAAAATGTTTCCACAAAAATCTTAAGCAGCGAAAGCTGTTTTCAACATTGATAATAATAAGAAATGTTTTTTGAGCATCAAATCAGCATATTAGAATGATTTCTAAAAAGGTCAGGTGACATAGAAGACTGGAGTAATGATGCTGAAAATGTAGCTTTGTCATCACAGGAATAAATAACATTTTAAAATAGAAAATAGTTCTTTTAAATTGTAGTAATATTTCATAATATTAACAGTTTTACTGCATTTGTGAGCATTGGTCGGCATAAGAGACTACTTTTAAAAACGTGTTAATGTTGTTTATATGTCTAATATAAACAATATGTGTTTTTAACATGCTTCTAATATGTGTTTTTAACATGCTTTAAGACAAACCATGTGCAAATTCATAAGTCAACACCATTGCTGAATATTTTCTCTTTAAAACTGCAGTAAACCAAAGACAGTCTCAAACCCACGGTTTGAAATCGCTGGTGTTTCTGATGTCACAAACTAACAAAACGTACAAAACTAAACAAACGTAACCAATCACGTCAATGTCCCGGCGGGCTTTAGCATATCATTAACTGACCGCGCATGGGAGTCTCAAAAGAAGGTTATCCCGGTAAAATGACGGGTGTATGATGCATATTACGATGTTATGATGAACTATATGCCTTTCTCCACTGACGTTCTGAGTCGTTCAAAGTGTTTCTAAGGATACTGATTGTTAGAAGTCTGACTCGTGAATGTGAACATGGTTTGTGTAGCATTAGCAACACATTATTAGCTGTTTGATAAAGTAGTTAAGCAAAACGCTAAACATATTAATTACTGTTATGTGTACGATGTTGTAAAAAGCGATACCAATGTGCAGCGTTTACCTCAGGAAGTTGACCGAGTGGATCTCGTCTGAGCTTGTGTGAGTGAGTGGAGGCGGGGCTAATTATCATATTCATAGATCCGTGTATATTAAATGAGGCAAGGGTGTAGAGTTACATTCATTCTATTTTAAGGCATTAAGATTTTTTTTTCACAGAAATAAACGTTTAAATATGTAATTTTGATTATCAAAGATGAGTTTAAAGGGATAAAATGATTGACTACAGGGGGACTTTAAAAAATATACTGACCCCAAACTGAATATATATTAATATATATTAGCATGATTTTCCTGCCAGTTGTTTGATGTCTAATAGTGATGGCTAAGTGGGCAGTTCACTAGGTTGTTTTGAACAAATGTGTAGAATTCTTTCTATTTGAACCTGTGTTTTCATTCTGCTTGTTTAGAGTACGTGTATACCTATGTTTGAATTTGTGTCTTTTTGTTTAATCTCAGCCCCTGGTCTGGTGTCAAACCTCACAGCGTTTGCTGATGATCACGCATCGGTGTTAGTGACATGGTTTCTCCCTGTACGCATTAATGGCCTTATCACCAAGTTCGCAGTGAAAGTCAAACATGCTCGAACAGGCCAGATTGTCCGCACGCTGGAGCTCAAAGCAGAGGACATCATGAACGGAGCTCTGCCTCACTGCAACGTACGTCCTTACTTGCATTAATGTTTATTTGAAGTGATACAAGACAATTGAACCAAATTCAAACCACCTTATGCATTGATCTACCAATCTTTTACAATTAGTTTTGGGTATTTATGTGTCTCCTAGGATGCAGCAGACATTTTATCTCGTGGAACTCCAAGCCCGTCCGAGTCTTCCCAGTTAACCTCTGCTGTGTTGCCCACGGTTACGCTCTCAGCCGTACCTCCCTCCTCCATCTGGAGTGTTCCAATCAGTGTAAAGATTGATGAACTCCGCCCCTACACACCTTATGTGTTTGAAGTCTCCGCCTTCACTAGTGATGGGGAGGGACAGATTGCCAGCACTATGGTCCGCATGCCGGAGGCTGGTATGCTATCACACACACTTAATTTTAATATATATACTGTGTATATATATATATATATATATANTATTTCAAATAGATAATGTTCTTTCTATTCAACAAAGAATCCTGAAAAATTGTTTATATAATAATATGTGAAATTATGGCAATATCTGACATTACAGAAGTTAAATTGTGTTATAAGTTCTATTTTATGTTGTCTTGCTCAAATAATCACAATTTCTACAATAATACATAATCTCAAGTTTCTGTAACAAATCAAAAATGTAAAAACAAAAATGTGTTTTGCAGCCCCTGAAGACCCGCCGCAAAACGTACTTTTAAGAAACATCACTTCTAAATCTCTGTCTCTAACTTGGGACCCACCAAAGATCACCACAGGACGTTTCAGTTACGTCATCCAGCTCCACAGCTCTGAAGGTAACACCCCATGACCATCAAACCAATGTCTTTACCATTAATACTGTACTATCAGACAGACACCACACTGTGGCAGGACAAGCCCTTAATCTAAACCAGTGAGAATATAAAGCAGGATGACCTTGCGTTTAGCACACATGCTCCAGACTACTTAATTCAAAGCACATCCTCTCATCATTTGTATGTTAATGTGGTGCATGTATATGTGTATTTCAGGGTTTATTAGTGAGAACAGCACAATCGATCAAGCATTTATTTATACTGGACTGACTCCATACACACAATACTACATCCATGTGATGGCCAAATCAGCAGGGGCCACAGGACCGGCAGCAGTGGTCAACATTACAACACTGGCAGAAGGTGAAAACACACACACGTTTGCTACCTAAATGAGGGCTTACTAGGACATTAGACTTATAGCGTTTAGGATTTGCCTAATAATAAGAGAACATTTTTGCTTTTTTAAGTATTTCAGATTTTTTTAAGATTTAAAAGATTTAAGACTTTTTAAAGATTTATTTCATGTTTAATTTGATCTATTTCATGTTTAATTTTGTTTTCCAGTTGAGCATGTGCCTATATTTTCCCAAAGGGAGGTTTTATCAGATTTAGTCATCTAGCAACTGAATTTAGGCTAATAGTTTGGGATCTGAACCTTTATTATTATAATAATGAGCAAGGAAGGGCTCCCTATATAGTTTACAGAATTAGCAGAGAAAATTTTTTTTATCCTTAAGAAACTTTTAATTAGGGCCGGAGCACCGATGGTGTGACGACCCTATTGTAATTGCTCAGTCAATTATTATTCTTCTCCAAAATTAATCACATTTTTGAGGGCCTAAACATGCTCAAACTCATGAAACTTTGCACACGCGTCAGAAGTGGTGAAAATTGACATCTGATATGGGTTTCAGAATTAGGTGTGGCAAAATGGCTCGATAGCGCCACCTACAAAATTTCAATTAAGCGGCCTTCGTGCTACGTTTAATGTACAAGTATGAAATTTGGTAGACAGATGTAACACCCCAATACCTACAAAAAAGTTTCAGGTGCAAAATCTGAAAACCCAACAGGAAGTCAGATATTTTGAATTTTCTCTGTAAAGGTTTTGCAGTTTTTGCCATTTCCAGACGTTGTACTTTAATGAACTCCTCCTAGAGCTTTAATCAGATCAACATCATATTTGGTCAGTGTAATCTTAAGGCCTTTGTGATGCGAAATTGCGAAGATCTAGAGTTTTCACTGAAGGGCATGTCCGTGGCGGCCTGACAAAATTTGATGTTTCGCCATGAAACAGGAAGTTGTTGTAGCTCGGGCATACAATGTCCGACCTACCCCAAACTACACATGTTTTATTAGAGTCCTGGCCTGAAGAAATCTACATGGCAATATTCAGTTACAGTCATAGCACCACCTGTGGGCAATAGGAAATGAGTTGTTTTACACTGTGATTAACTCCTCCATAGAGATTTAACCAGATCAACATCATATTTGGTCTGTCTAATATTAAGGCCTTAGCGATGTTACATTGCAAAGATCTTGAGTTTTTGTTGAAGGCGTGTCCGTGGCGGCCTGACCAAGTTTGACGTTTCGCCATGAAAGAGGAAGCTGTTGTAACTCTGTTCATACAGTGTCCGATCTCCCCCAAACTTCACATGTTTGATAAGAGTCCTGGCCTAAAGACATTTACATGCCAATATTCAGTTAGTCATGGCGCCACCTGCTGGCAACAGGAAATGGCATGCTTTGCTCTGTAATTCATTCCCAGAAACACATTTGTATATGCCATGAATTACTAAACATTCTAGAATCACATTAAATCATGCAACTCTTGGCTAAGTGCTAATGTTTGTGATTAATGACACAAAACAGGAAGTTATTGTAACTCAAGCATACAATGTCCGATTTGCTCCAAACTCCACGTTTGATTATAGTACTGGCTTGATGACATCTACATGGCAATATTCAGTTATAGTCAAAGTGCCACCTGTTGGCAGCAGGAAGTGTGGCACGTCGAAATGACTTAGCCGTATTTCTCCTGTATTTACTCGCTTACATGCATGTCGCCCACTGTTCACTGTTTTCCTAAGGCCAATGGGTGGCGGTGAGCCTGGGTGCGAGGGCCCTTTCAATGCTGCTTGCAGCTTTAATTATAATTGAATTCATTTAAAGACACAATTTGTTCAGTAAAAAAAACAAAAACTATTTCGTTTAGTCGTCCGTACTGACTTCAAACCGTCAGTTTTGTGTATTGTTACACCCATAAATATTACTGATTTTATTGCATTTTTGATCAAATAAATGCAGCCTTGGTCAGCATAAGAGGCTTCTTTTAAAAACATAAAAAAATCTTACCAACCACAAACATTTCAATGGTAATTAATTGAATTGCTTTTGTTTTTTCACCCCATTTTCTTACTGCATGACCCAGCTACACTTTAGTTGTGATTCATGGATGAATTGCCACAAATTCTAAATTAATGTATTTTCCACTGCAGTGGAGAATTACTGGTTCCTTCAGTTGTGACATTCAGGTTGACATCACATGACCTCTGCTGTGATTGATTGTTGTTGTCATGTTTTCTCAAACTGTGTTTGTGTATGCTTGATGGAGACATACTGGCACCCATGTTGGCCAAAGCAATTCCATTTTTGACTCATCTGTATGGAGAACATAATCTCTAAATGCTCAGGGAATATGTACGTGTTTGCGATTTCTGTGTTCAGACTTGGGGGTCAAAATAAGTAAGAGTTCTAAAATGAGGTTTATATTTAGCTGGTCTGGTTGTAATTAAGTCTGTCTGAAATCAGCTATCTCTAATTGTACCTTTAATTGGGTTAATTTAGCTGGAGGAAATGACTTTTTCATACAGAGCCAGTTGGTGCTGAATGCTCATTAAATGCATGGAAAAACAAGAAAGGTTATTTGTTATTCACTTAGGGTTGCTTTTATCTAAAATTAGATTTTGGTTGAAGGCCTCAAAGCATCCAATGCCGAAAATGTGAGATAAATAAAGGGCTGTGCTTTTCTCAGCACTGAATTTGCCACCTTGGGATTATAAGGTTCTATCTGCATTCTGAGCAGTTTTGAGATATTGAGCTTCAAAGTTTTTGCATTCCATACTCCTTTGTGGATGGACCCTTTTTGTTTTCTAATAAAAAAGTCCCAAAATGTGTAAAACTTTAAAAAAAAACATCACATAATGTAAATAAGTTGTTCCAGAACAAGAATATGTGAATAACTCAATTTTGACAAAAATGTCAGATAATTCCTTATAATTTCAAGGTGACGAATTGTACAAATGTGAAAATGTGGCAGTAAAGACATGTTACAAAAGATTTCTATTTTAAATAAATGCTGTTCTCTTGAACATTCTATTATTCATCAAGGAATCTTGAAAAAATGTATCATGGTTTCCACAAAAAAATATGAAGCAGCACAACTGTTTTCAACATTGTTAATAATAAGAAATGTTTCTTGAGCATCAAATCAGCATATTAGAATAATTTCTAAAGAATCATGTGACTTTCAAGTAATGATGCTGAAAATTCAGCTTTGCATCACAGTAATGAAATACATATGATAATATATTCAAATAGAAAACAGTTACTTTTTTGATTTAAAAAAATGCAGCTTTGTTGAGCATCAGAGACTTCTTTCAAAAACATTTAAAATCTTTTTAACAGTAGTGTGTTTTTACATACAGCGCATTTTTTGTTTTAAAAGTGGTTAAATATCTCACTATACATTTTGCAGATTTTCTTTAGTTAACACAAATAACATTTCACTGAAGTACATTCACAATCGAGTCTATTGCAGTGGTTCTCAACCTTTTTGACTCCTAGTCTCCTCATTGTCAAAGACTGTATTTTAAGGCCCCCCAAGATTTCTGGTACTTCTGCTGTAATGACAGAAGCTTTTATTATTATTATTATTATTTTACAAAAACTAGTGACAAATTAATTTAATTCAATATTTATATACATTTATAAATTGTATTTATAATAATATTTTTATTAAAATAATGAAATATAAAAGTTTCAATAACTGAATGTTCTTCAGGGTTTACACTTTTTACTATAAATAATACATTTACGTGACTTTTGTAGTCGTGTGTGATTTAAAGCATGTTTTATTATTTTTATTTTTTTTGCTCTTAATTTTATTTTAAAGCATTTTTTAAAAATCATTTTACATCATCTTGCAACTCCCAACTATGCTGAGGACCCTTGGTTAAGGAAAGAATAGGTTGGTGAAAAGGTTAAAAAAAATTAACTAATAGATATCACCATACTTCCCTAGCTGATTGATTACATTAAAAATGGCAAACATTTTTTGTTTTACAAGTTTTCTAAAATGTTATGTTTAAATATGCAAATGAGGCGTTGTCTAATTAAATATGTGCTAATTTGCATACATTTCTAGAACAAAAATCTGAATATTAGATGACATCAGGTTCAAAATTCTCGTTTAAATTTTTGAACGTTAAATTCAAAGGTTTTTACAGAGGGAATTGTGCTTATTATCTCTTTTTATTACTCCATAAATCAGAAAATACTATCAACAGCCAGAAAAAAATAAATTTTCACCATTTTTTTAGGAATAAAATGTTGTATAAAATCAGGCAAATTATATATTAACAAATCCCTCTGTAAAAACCTTCAGAATATAGATAGGAATAAAACTGTAAAGTTTGGTGTATGTAAGTTCTGCTGAAGTGGAGATTTCTGAGCAGGAGAAAAAACTCATTTTGAGAAAACCTTTAAAGATATTTACTGTAATTGAAATCTATAGACGCAAATAGATAAAGTGCTATAAAAACATACACTTAAAAGTGTATTTTGGATGGGTTTTTTTCCACCAGTTTGAAAAAACACTATGAAAAGCCAAAAAGTGCAAAATCTCAAAACTGACAGGTGCCTGAAAAAAAGTGTTTTTGCCTGTAGTGTCCCCCCTTAAGTATATGGCAAGGTGTGTTAACAACTGTATGTGTGTGTGCATTGATTTCCATGTCAGCCCCGAGTGCTGTGTCTCATCTGACAGCTGAGGCTGAGGACTCCACGTCAGTTCGTCTGTCCTGGAGATCCCCGAGCCAACCAAACGGCTTGATAACCCACTATCGGATTCTAGCACTGTACCGTAGTAGGCTTGTACAGGACATCACCCTAAGAGGACAGGTAAAACACAATAAATTACACAAGCATGCACACACTCACTGTAAATCTTTGTTTATGATTTAGCTTCACTGATTATATGTTGTTGTTACAGAACGCTGTGTCTCAACCACTTCGTCGCAATGCAAGGTCACTTGACATCACCACAGCATCTACGTTCACCCTCACCTCATATGGAACATTTCTCACTTTGGGTCGCAGTTTTACCAACACTGACACGGAACTGCCCTCTGACCTTCCTCTGACTCCAAGCACTCCCCACACGTCTCCACCCTGGCTCACAGTCACCCACGATAGAACCGATGCATCTGTTCAGGCTGAGACTGAGGCCGTAACTGAGGACCCTTTGACTGAACTTTCAGCTCTCACTCTCGGCACTGACCAACTGGATAACTTAAGCCCCTCCCAGCCCCGTCGCTTCACTAGGGCGGTGGCCACAGACTACACCCAGCAGCAGACAAACCTCCCAACAAGAGATGCCACTACCATTGGAATAGAAGGTAAATAACTCCTCCCCCTGACTTCACCCACTATGGACTCACTCACATTTAAATTTGTTTGTTTAGAATTTTGAACTTCATTGCTTTGTGTTTCAGGGTTAATGGAAATGTCCGTAAAATTACTGGATAATGTCCTGGTAATTTTCTCCCAGTACATTATCCGTTTTTTAAAGATTTTTTTTTTTTTTTACAGTGTTTATGTTTTGTTACCTTAAACCCCCAAAATGTCAGGTGGTGCAACTTTTTGAGCAGATGAGAAAACTATTTAAAATGGTGTCTTAATAATTAAAAATTAAAACTAAAGACTATGGCATCATTTTAGGTTTGAAACCTTTCATATAAACAAATTTGATAAATATCAGTATTTTAAAGCTGATGATATAATTGAAAAAATTTTGTCCACCATATACTTCATCAATTTAATTGGTTCAATTCAATTTTAGTAATTTATTAATCATTTATTAATTAATTTAATTTATAATTATATTGTTACGTTACGTGTGGTATAAAACATCAGGCAGACGAAGATGAACAATGAAGGCAGGATTTAATAACTAAACTCAGAATAACGGCATACATACGACATACATCAATGAGAACGGACAGAGACTGAAGGAGAACACAAGGTATATATACATGAGGCAAACAAAGGGAACTTAACGAGATACTTAACTAGACACAGGTAAATCAAATAAACTAATCAAACAGACAGGGGAAAACTAGGTCACAGGAAAAAACAGAAACATGAGGACTGTAACATATATAACTATTGTTATATAAACGTGACTCCTTGCTGAAGACTTTTTAAAATCAAAATGAATGGGAAATTAAATCATTGGTGCTAAAAAGTTGGGCAGTCGTTGTTGCGCTCTGTTACTTGTGCTTTGTTTTCTGATTGGTTGTGCCTGTGTGCTGTGTTTTGATTGACAGAACTACCAGCCATTGAGGAGGCAGCAGACCTGTCGTCTGATCAGCTCATGTATGTGGTTAGAAGACTGAGCCCTTTCACAGAGTACACATTTAGCGTGTCAGCAAAAAACATTATTGGAGAAGGACCTTCCACACAAGTTATAGTGAAAACAACTGAACAGGGTAAAATACCTTCAGACCTCTGAGTAGAATTACAGTAGTTATATTATACTACCAATGTATAAAGTAACCCCCAGTGTTTTCCCACAGTGCCAAGCTCTGTTCAGAATGTGTCCTATCAGAATCTTACCTCCACCTCTATCCGTGTTAACTGGGAGCCGCCCCTCAACCCCAACGGCAAGATAACGCACTATGCTGTGTATGCACAAAATCTCCTTACAAACCATGAATTACGACAGATGACAGACACTACCACTGCAGTGCTTACAGGTAAAACACTAACACACACAATATCTCAAATGTTTGGTGTCAGTAAGATACCCAAAAAATATTTATTTATTTATTTATTGAAAGAAATGAATGCTTTTCTTCAGCCAGGACAGATTTAATAAATCAAAACTGACAACAAAAACATTTATCATGTTACAAAATATTTCTATTTCAAAAAAAAAAAAAAAATGGATTCATCAAAAAATCCTGAAGAAAAAAATCAGCATATTACAGTGATTTCTGAAGGATCATGTGACACTGAAGACTGGAGTAATGATGCTGAAAAGTCAGCTTTGCATCACAGGAATAAATTACATTTTAAAATACATTCAAATAGAAAACATTAGAAATTGTAATAGTACTTCTAAATATATTTTAGAGTTTTGTGTATTTTGTTCAAATAAATGCAGCCTTGGTGAGTGTAGTAGAATTAAGTTCGTTCGTGGGGAAGGAAGAAGACAGGGTCGACGAACAACTGCTGACTGAGTTTTTATTAATGGCCAAACGGCTCAACAGAAAACACTGTGCAATGCACGACAACAAAATAAACAATCCACAATGGGCTTCACTCCAGGTTCAGTTCAGATAATCCACAAAGGGCTTCACTCCATGTCCAGTTCAGATAATCCACAAAGGGCTTCACTCCATAAAGGTTGTCGTGTCTCAGTCAGCAGTTCCCCTCTCTCTCCCACACTCCTGCTTCTCACGGCGTTTTATCCTGTCTCCGCGCCAATCACTGGAACGAGAAACAGGTGTTCGTGATTTACATTCACCCCACTCATTCACCAAGCGTCTCCTGACGCTCTCTCCCGCTGCAGACCTCGCTGAACCACGCCCCCCTCGCCACATACCCCCACCGCCCGACTCAGGCCGGGGAGCCGTCCGGCCTGCAGCCCCCCATTTCTGGAGAGGAAATCGGCCACAGCCATCTGAGCACCCGGCCTGTGGACCACCTTGAACTTAAAAGGCTGTAAAGCCAGATACCAACGAGTGATCCGCGCGTTGGTATCCTTCATGCGGTGGAGCCACTGCAGAGGAGCGTGGTCCGAACAGAGGGTGAATTCCCGTCCCAGGAGATAAAAGCGGAGGGTGAGAACGGCCCACCTGATGGCCAAACACTCCTTCTCCACGGCCGCTCCTCACCCTCTATCTCCTGGGACAGGACTGCACCCAGCCCCCTGTCCGACGCGTCAGTCTGCAACATAAAGGGGAGAGAGAAATCAGGAGAGTGAAGTAATGGCCCGCCACATAGAGCAGCCTTCACCTGGGTAAAGGCCTGCTGACACAGCTCCGTCCACTGGACCGTATCTGGTGCGTCCTTTTTAGTTAGATCAGTCAACGAGCTGGTGAGGTCCGAATAATTAGGTACAAACCTTCTGTAATATCCCGCCAGCCCGAGGAACTGTCTAACCTCCTTTTTGGTCTTGGGGCGTGGACACGTCGCAATCGCTGCCGTCTTATCAATTTGGGGACGCACCTGTCCATGCCCCAAGTGGAAGCCCAGATCCCTTACTTTCACACGCCCAATTGCACACTTCTTCAGGTTGGCCGTGAGCCCAGCCCCTCTCAGCGATCTCAGGACGGCCCGCAAATGTTGCATATGCCGCTGCCAGTCATTACTGAAGATAATAATGTCGTCAAGATAGGCAGCAGCATATGCCCCATGGGGCCGCAGAATTTTATCCATGAGCCGCTGAAAGGTGGCCGGTGCCCCGAACAGCCCGAACGGAAGTGTAACGAATTGGTGTAATCCGAACGGCGTCGTGAAAGCGGACTTTTCTTTGGATAATGGCGACAAGGGGATCTGCCAATACCCTTTTGTTAAGTCCAGTGTCAAATAAAATCGAGCCGCACCAAGCCGGTCAAGCAATTCGTCCACCCGCGGCATTGGATACGCGTCGAATTTCGACACTGCGTTCACCTTGCGATAGTCCACACAGAAACGGATCGAGCCGTCCGTTTTGGGGACCAAAACTATCGGGCTCGCCCAGTTACTGCTGGACTCTTCTATTACTCCCATATCAAGCATTGCCTCTAATTCGTCCTGAACTACCTTTTTCTTGTGCTCAGGTAATCTATACGGCCGGCTGCGAATAACCACGCCCGGCTCCGTCTCGATGTGGTGCTGAATAAGATTGGTACGGCCCGGCAGGGGAGAGAACACATCAGCAAACTCTGCTTGTAATTTAGTTAAATCAGTGAGCTGGGAGGGTGAGAGATGATCTCCCCCCGGGGTCAGAGCGAGGGATTGTTTTTACATTCGCCTCTGGCCCGAGATCATCCTCTCCGCTAATCACCGTCGCCAGCATCACTGATTCTGCCTCATTCCACTTTTTGAGGAGGTTGAGGTGATAAATTTGACGTGCCCCTCTCCTGTCAGACCGTATCACCTCATAATCGAGCTCGCCCACTTGCCGTGAAACCTCAAAGGGTCCTTGCCACTTCGCAAGTAATTTAGAGCTTGAGGTAGGGAGCAATACAAGCACTTTCTCTCCCGGTGCAAATTTGCGTAAATTAGATCTCCTGTTATACAGTTGGCTCTGTCTGTGCTGGGCTTGTAACAAATTCTCCGTCGACAGCCGCCCCAAAGTGTGGAGTTTTGCTCTCAAGTCCAGCACATACTGAATTTCATTTTTGGCCTGAGATGGTCCGTCCTCCCAAGTCTCTCTCAGGACATCCAGAACCCCGCGGGGCTGGCGTCCAAAGAGCAACTCGAAGGGGGAAAACCCCGTGGAGGCTTGCGGGACCTCTCGCACTGCGAACAACAGGGGTTCTAACCACTTATCCCAATTTTTGGCGTCCTCTTGAACGAATTTACGAATCATGGATTTAAGCGTGCGATTAAAACGTTCGACCAGCCCGTCCGTTTGTGGGTGAAAGACGCTGGTCCGAATCGATTTAATGCCCAACAACTCGTAAAGTTCGCGTAACGTGCGTGACATAAACGCCGTGCCTTGATCAGTGAGGATTTCTTTTGGAATCCCCACTCGGGAGATTAAACTAAACAGCGCTTCCGCAACACTCTTAGCGGAAATGTTGCGGAGAGCCACTGCTTCAGGATATCGCGTTGCATAATCCACAATGACTAATGCAAAGCGATGCCCTCTTGCTGATCGTTCCAATGGTCCGATGAGGTCCATACCAATTCTCTCGAAGGGGACCTGCATTAATGGGAGTGGGCGCAACGGCGCTTTTGGGGTGGCCGGTGGATTCACCAACTGACATTCACGACAAGACGCGCACCACCTGCGCACGTTCTCGTGGATGCCCGGCCAGAAGAATCGGGTCATGAGACGATTTAGTGTTGCTGCCTGTCCTAAATGCCCCGCCATCGGATTAGAATGAGCCGCTTGGAAAAGCATTTCCCTGCGGCTCTTTGGAACTAACAATTGGGTTGTATCTTCCTTTGTTTGAGTGTCTTGGGTCACTCGATACAACCTATCTTTTATAATCACGAAATAAGGATAAGTAAGCGGACGTCCAGGCTGGAGAGGCTGACCATCGATAACACTGACCTTTTCAAACGCATGTTTCAGCGTGTCATCGTGAGACTGCTCCAGGGGAAAATCATCGCGCTCCGGAAGAAACAGTCTTCCGGATTCGCTCGGTTCCCCTGAAGCTGAACTCACTGGTCCCTGATCAGTCTCTCCGACCTGAACCTGCGCCTGCTTACCTCTCGTCTTTTCCCCCCAAGAGGCATCCGAGCATAAACACCTCAATAATTTATTGAACGCAGGCCAATTCGTTCCCAGAATTATCGGATGCCGGAGGTGCGGATTAACTGCCACCTCAACATTATGCTTTTGTCCCCTAAATTTAATTATGACGGGCACTAGCGGATATTTCACCACCTCCCCGTGCACACACCGAACCCCAACCATGCGGCCTGTATCCAATGCCCCAGATGACATCAGGCTTTGATGAACCGAGGTTTGGTTGCAGCCTGAGTCCACCAAAGCCTGATAGGTACCCCCCTTGATACTCACAGGTATTTGGTACCCGCCAGCCTGACCAGGGGCAGCCTGTGGGTCGTCGGGAACCCGGATCATCGTCCCAATGTCCATAACCGGACATTTATCCACAAAATGATCCGGGTCCCCGCACCGCCAACAGGCCGGCCCAGACCTGCCCGCCGCTCCCGTGGCAGAGAGTGAGGTGAATGGTCGGCGCGGAGAAAGGGGAGAAGCAGGAGTGGGGTCCGGCCCGGCAGCAGGAAGTCCCGCCCCCCTGGGCGGGGCTCTGGGTCCATAGAAGGGTGCCTGTCCCGTTCCGCCCCGCCCCCGGGGCGGAACACGAGGTGGGCCGGGCGGACGAGACCTGGGAAGAGGAACAGGTCTAGAGAGAGAGGGGGACAAAAGAGGGGGGTGAGAGAGAGAGGCAGACGGAAGGGGTTCGCCGACCCCTGGGCACGCCACCATGTGGTCCTCCGCCAGCTGGATGGCTGAGTCCAGCGACGTGGGGCGGTGGCACTGGACCCACTCGGCTGTTTTCTTTGGGAGCCGAGTGACGAACTGCTCCAGCACCACGCGATCGATGACCAGATCCACGTCGCTTCCCTCAGCCAGTAACCATTTGCGGCACGAGTCCCGGAGCTGTTGGGCCATCACGAAGGGCCGACCGGACTCACCCAGGTCCAGGGAACGGAAGCGCTGTCTGTGCTGCTCTGGGGTCCGACCGAGCCGCTGGATGATGGCCCGCCGTAGATCGTCAAAGACCAGGAGGTTCTGAACTGGCAGCTGCTGTGCCGCCACCTGTGATTCACCTGAGAGCAGCGGGACCAGCCTCATTGACCACTGGTCCCGCGGCCAACCACTCGTGTCGGCGGACCTCTCAAAGAGGTCGAGAAACACTTCGGGGTCGTCCAGAGGACCCATTTTGCTCAGGGGCAGGTGGACAGGCACAGCCGGCTGCCCGATGGTCTCTGTGGGAACCTCCCGGTCCAACCAGCTCCGGAACCTCTCGCGGTCCTCCTGCTGGGTCTGTACGATGGCTTGGAAACAGCGTTCTTGGTCGTTGCGCAGATCCAGCAGTGCCTGATGTTGCTCGCTATGCAGGACCGCGAGGGATGCGATGATGTCCGCAAATGGGGTGGAGGACGACGATTGCATGGCAGCGGCCACCCTTCTTCCTTCCCGGGTTTCGGCACCAGTGTAGTAGAATTAAGTTCGTTCGTGGGGAAGGAAGAAGACAGGGTCGACGAACAACTGCTGACTGAGTTTTTATTAATGGCCAAACGGCTCAACAGAAAACACTGTGCAATGCACGACAACAAAATAAACAATCCACAATGGGCTTCACTCCAGGTTCAGTTCAGATAATCCACAAAGGGCTTCACTCCATGTCCAGTTCAGATAATCCACAAAGGGCTTCACTCCATAAAGGTTGTCGTGTCTCAGTCAGCAGTTCCCCTCTCTCTCCCACACTCCTGCTTCTCACGGCGTTTTATCCTGTCTCCGCGCCAATCACTGGAACGAGAAACAGGTGTTCGTGATTTACATTCACCCCACTCATTCACCAAGCGTCTCCTGACGCTCTCTCCCGCTGCAGACCTCGCTGAACCACGCCCCCCTCGCCACAGTGAGCAAAAGAGACAAAAACAATTTAAACATCTTACCGACCCAAAAACGTTTGAACAGTTCTATCATAAAACAGCCAGATTTAAAAATAAAAATAAAAACAATATTTAAAAAAATAGGATAAAAAAGATAAATTGACTCCTAAAAGGATTTGGGTTCTTATGGCACATTTTCTCGGAAACCTGTCTGAACTTGAGAACTGATTATAAACATCCACTAAAAATCACCAAAATACATTTAATTAAAAAACATTGAGCAAAAATGCTGAAAAAAGGTGAATTTCTGACAAAAGCTCTTGCATTTGTTTGCAAATGCATCCTGCTTTGATATTTTATATCTAATGTAATGACGTTCAGACATTTCTAAGTGTGACCCAAGTGTTTAAATAGTTTTGAAACTATTTATGATCATATTGACAGGTCTGGACAAGCACAGCAGTTATAAGGTGCGTGTGGCGGCGTCTACAGCCGTGGGGGAAAGCCCTCTGACCGATGAAGACTACATCTTCGTTGTAACACTAGAGGATGGTATTGAGCCAATTATTTTTCATATACATGCAGAAGTATTCTTACACACACGTGAGATCTCTCAGTATGCCTCTGTCTGTCTTTTAGAGCCGGATTCACCCCCACGGGATCTGGTCATAGTAAAAACCACCTCCTCCACCGCTACTCTCTCCTGGTCTCCTCCAGAGAAGCCCAACGGCATCATCCGCCTGTATGAGGTCTCCTACACCAATGGCACATACAGCAACACAGTCAACAGCACATCACTCAGCACCACACTGCGCTACCTGAAGCCGTACACACACTACAATGTGACTGTCCGTGCGTTAACGCTGCATGGACACGGGAACCAGATTTCTGATACTCTACAGATGTTGTCAGGGGAGGATGGTGAGTCATTGTGTGTGTTCATATTTCATTGAAAAACTAGAAGAAACATAAAACTTTAATTTCATCTTGAAACCCCACATTCTTTCCCCTTCATTAGGTTCCTACAATTAAGGGTCATTCACACATACATCGATTAAATCTTAAAGGGATAATTTACTCACCCTCAAGCCATCATATGTGTACAGGTCCTTCTCAAAAAGTTAGCATATTGTGATAAAGTTCATTATTTTCCATAATGTAATGATAAAAATTTAACTTTCATATATTTTAGATTCATTGCACACCAACTGAAATATTTCAGGTCTTTTATTGTTTTAATACTGATGATTTTGGCATACAGCTCATGAAAACCCAAAATTCCTATCTCAAAAAATTAGCATATCATGAAAAGGTTCTCTAAACGAGCTATTAACCTAATCATCTGAATCAACTAATTAACTCTAAACACCTGCAAAAGATTCCTGAGGCTTTTAAAAACTCCCAGCCTGGTTCATTACTCAAAACCGCAATCATGGGTAAGACTGCCGACCTGACTGCTGTCCAGAAGGCCATCATTGACACCCTCAAGCGAGAGGGTAAGACACAGAAAGAAATTTCTGAACGAATAGGCTGTTCCCAGAGTGCTGTATCAAGGCACCTCAGTGGGAAGTCTGTGGGAAGGAAAAAGTGTGGCAAAAAACGCTGCACAACGAGAAGAGGTGACCGGACCCTGAGGAAGATTGTGGAGAAGGACCGATTCCAGACCTTGGGGGACCTGCGGAAGCAGTGGACTGAGTCTGGAGTAGAAACATCCAGAGCCACCGTGCACAGGCGTGTGCAGGAAATGGGCTACAGGTGCCGCATTCCCCAGGTCAAGCCACTTTTGAACCAGAAACAGCGGCAGAAGCGCCTGACCTGGGCTACAGAGAAGCAGCACTGGACTGTTGCTCAGTGGTCCAAAGTCATTCGGAAATCAAGGTGCCAGAGTCTGGAGGAAGACTGGGGAGAAGGAAATGCCAAAATGCCTGAAGTCCAGTGTCAAGTTCCCACAGTCAGTGATGGTCTGGGGTGCCATGTCAGCTGCTGGTGTTGGTCCACTGTGTTTTATCAAGGGCAGGGTCAATGCAGCTAGCTATCAGGAGATTTTGGAGCACTTCATGCTTCCATCTGCTGAAAAGCTTTATGGAGATGAAGATTTCGTTTTTCAGCACGACCTGGCACCTGCTCACAGTGCCAAAACCACTGGTAAATGGTTTACTGACCATGGTATTACTGTGCTCAATTGGCCTGCCAACTCTCCTGACCTGAACCCCATAGAGAATCTGTGGGATATTGTGAAGAGAAAGTTGAGAGACGCAAGACCCAACACTCTGGATGAGCTTAAGGCCGCTATCGAAGCATCCTGGGCCTCCATAACACCTCAGCAGTGCCACAGGCTGATTGCCTCCATGCCACGCCGCATTGAAGCAGTCATTTCTGCAAAAGGATTCCCGACCAAGTATTGAGTGCATAACTGAACATAATTATTTGAAGGTTGACTTTTTTTGTATTAAAAACACTTTTCTTTTATTGGTCGGATGAAATATGCTAATTTTTTGAGATAGGAATTTTGGGTTTTCATGAGCTGTATGCCAAAATCATCAGTATTAAAACAATAAAAGACCTGAAATATTTCAGTTGGTGTGCAATGAATCTAAAATATATGAAAGTTTAATTTTTATCATTACATTATGGAAAATAATGAACTTTATCACAATATGCTAATTTTTTGAGAAGGACCTGTATATGACTATCTTCTTTCAGACTAACACAATCAGAGTTATATTAAAAATATTCTGGCTCTTCCAAGCTTTATAATGGTAATGAATGGGGCTCGAGATTTTCAAGCCCAAAAAAGTGCATCCATCCATCATAAAAGTAATCCATACGGCTCCAGAGGGTTAATAAAGGCCTTCTGAAGTGAAGCGATGGATTTTTGTAAGAAAAATATTCAAATTTAAAACTTTATAAACTATAATAACTGGTTTCCGGCAACTGCCGTAGGCGAGTCTAGTTCCGGTGGAAGAGTGACCTCTTACCCGGCGTATAATGTAGGATGTAGGAGTAGCGTATGCTTAGGTCAGAGTAGATGCCTCTCACAGTTCAAACAAATAGGGCTGGGCAACAAACTCAAACTCCTCTTTCAGGGTTCCCACAGGTTGTGGAATTTCTGGAATATCATGGAATTTTAAAAGGTCTATTCTAGACGTTGAAAGTCAGGGAATTTTTTATTTTTTTTGCCCAAGTCATGGAATATCAGGGATTTTTGTTTGTCACTTTAAATTTTAGTTTCCATTTATCAAAATGTAATTTTTCTATACCATTTTTTTTATCGCGTTGTTTCACACGTTTTGTTATAGTTAGGCTATTTTTCAGCAGCATTTTATTCCTTTCCCGCTCATCAACTGGCAATCATTTAAGTCAAATGCAGTCACCTGTGTCTGTTAACTAAGGCAAACATGCCACGGCTGGTTAGGACAGTCTTTGAATTGGTCATTTTGTAGCCAAAGCTCTTGAAATGTAAATTTTCCTGGCATGTTTGCCTTTAGTTAACAGGCAAACATGCTCAAACCATTTTAATATTATGCAAAGCTCAAGCAAGTATTTCATGACAAAGATTGTATCAGTCACTGAGAATGTATTTTGAATAATGTCGAATGGTTTTATTTTAGTTTAATATAATTTTTTTGGTTTACGTGTTTAGCTGCGAACAGAGCCTGCCCACTCGCTGTTATCATTGGCTGTGATTTATGATCAATTTTGTCATCTTGTAGCTATGTCACTTCTGGTTAGGACATGGTAAGCTAAAAAAAAAAAAAAGGACACCGTAGGCCGCCTTTTCACTGCACACTACATTAGAATACGAATGTCGCATTTCGCCCCCTAGTGGCAGTCGCACAGAATTTTCAAATTTGTCGTGATTAGCAGTTACTGTCGTTTATTCACCATGGTAGAATGTATAAATATGAAAAAATGTATATATGCACATTGGATAAACTACCAACATTACTTCTGAAGGAAAAATATTATGGGTTTTCCAGGACTGAAATAAATAATAATTATGAAAAATCCTCATTTTAGACTTCTAAATCGTGACCAGTGTTTTGTTTTGCTCTATCCTCTGCGCTGCGTGTTCATCAATACGTCATGCGTTGGATCAGAGGTCACTCTTCCGCCGGAACTAGACTCATGTATGGCCATTGCCTGGAAGCCAGTTATTATAGTTTATAAAGTTTTACACTGGTTGACCTCATTCCTTGTCCTCCTTCCCATCATTTTCTATCACTTGCCATTTCCTCTTCTTCTCCCTATAGTTTCTTATCATCTTTATACTGTTCATATTGATAATAAAAATGTCAAAATCACCTAAAAACAGTCCAAATCAGAGGCCATCACCTAGTGCAGGGGTGTCCAATCCTGCTTCTGGAGGGCCACTGTCCTGCAGAGTTTAGCTTCAACCCCAATTAAACACAATTAAACCAGATTATCAAGGTCTTATTAGACATATAGAAACTTCCAGGCAGGTGTGTTGAGGCAAGTTGGAGCCAAACTCTGCAGGACAGTTGTCCTCCATGAACTGGGTTTGGACACCCCTGGCCTAGTGGTTAGAATCAGAATCAGAAAAAATCAAAATCAGAATCAGAAAGAGCTTTATTGCCAGGTATGTTTACACGTACTAGGAATTTGTTTTAGTGACAGAAGCTCCACAGTGCAACAGAGTTACAGTGACAAGACAAGACACAGATAACATAAAGAATAGAAGAATAATATACAAATATACAAGATAGACAAAGTGCAAAAACAATATATAATATAGACAATTTGTATGTACAGTTATGATGTGTGCAAATTGAAATATAAATAAGTATGTGTTATTGAGTAAAAGTATAATAGTGTTGTGTGTTCCGTGTTTGTCAAGTGTTCATGAGATGAATTGCTTGAGGAAAGAAACTGTTCTTGTCTGGTCGTTCTGGTGCATGAGCTACAGCATGTTGAGATATGGTGCTCATATTTCCTTCTCTTCCTTGTTTCAAGCCTGTACTGTTCATAAAGTGCTCGAAAAAGCCCACTTCACATTGGAGCTGTGGCATATTGGTTAGGAAACATGTTTCAGTCATGTTGAGCTGTGTATATGGGAAATGCAGGTTCCAATCTCATTCTCCCTCTCTACTGTCTCAAAAAAGCCCACTTGCAAGACGTTCTATTGAATATCAGCTATTCGCAATATGGCCAGCAAATTTATTTACCTGTTGTATAATATTTGCACTGAGTGCTGACTTTGTCCTAATGTGTGGTTTGATTATTTGTTCCAGTGCCTGGCAGCCCACCTTACGATTTGACCTACGAGAGCATCGGATCCAGCGAGGTGAATGTGTCGTGGGCGCCCCCGCTTCTCGCAAACGGCATTATTCTGTTCTACAACGTGGAATACTGGAACGCCACACACAGTCTGAACCAAACCACACATGTGCCTTATGTTGTCCTGTCCAACCTGCGGAAGTATGCGCGCTACCGCATCAGCGTGCAGGCTGCCACACAGGTCGGCATGGGCAACCACACGAGCGAGATCCTGAACATCACTACCCTGGAAGACGGTGAGTGTTTGTTTTTAATGAACAGACCCTGTGGTGTTTAATTAAACTATTCTTCCTTTTTAGTGTCAGTTATCAAGGTGAATATGTCTGGATCTGGCGAAAGATGCAGAGTATCAGGGTCACACATAAACATTTCTCCTTTTTACAGCTTTCCGTTGGTTTGCTTGCAGGAAATGGGAGTGTTTTATTGTTTTTAACTGTTTTTATTTCCCCCAAAGGACATTTCTGACAGCACTCTGGGAGTGTTATGGATGAATCTTTAAAGCATGTTTAATCTTTCTACCTTAGGAGGCAGAGGAGCCTACCAACAAATGGTTTTGTTTGTTTCTCTGTGTTTGGTTGGTTGGATGTTCCATTATCAGTTGTCAGGATGGACACATGCGGCATGGGAGACATTCTCTTACATTTACTAACCGCAATCACTATCATGTTTGAGAGTAAAGTCCTTTTCCGCAGTTTTAATAGCTTTAACAGCTATAATAGCTGTTTTTCTTAAACGGCAGTACCCAGTTCCCCTCCAAAATTCCTAATCGCCAGGAAATTGTCAGATACTGAGGTAGAGTTGTCCTGGAAACCTCCCGAGGAGGCCAACTCTGAGATTTTATACTACATAGTGAGAGTGTGGTAAGTCAAGATGATTTAAAATCAGTTTTATAGACCAGACTGTAGTCATACTAGATTGAAACTTACATGTATGTTCGTTTATAAGGAATCTGAGCTCTGAGTTTGTCGCCAATGTCACGGGAACGTCAGTGGTGGTGAGTGTGGAGGGGCTGGGCCAGTATAATGCCTCCGTCAGCAGCTGGACTCGACTCGGAGATGGAGGGATACTGATTTACATCATGTTCAGTACCGTAGAATCAGGTGAACACAAACACATTCTGTTCCAAAAAACACTTATATTATACTTATATTCCAAATATAAGCATATTTCTAATGTGAAAACTGTTCTAAACAAAAATATGCTGGCTTGTAGGACCTCATATGCCTAATTTTGCCCAAAATCTAAGGCAGCATCACAAGTATCATAGAATGAACTGATGAGGAGATGGAGGGAAATATCAGATTTAAATGAAAAGGTTTGGGGTCAGTAAGATTTAACACTTTTAATCAGCAAGGATGCATTAAACAGATCAGAACTGACAGTAAAGATTTTTACATTTCAAATAAATGCAGTTTTTTTTTTTACTTTCTATTTATCAAAGAATCCTTAAATGTATCACGCTTTCCACAAAAATATTAAGCAGCATTGATAATAGTAGATATTGAGAATGACGGCTAAAAATACAGCTTTACCATCACAGGAATAAATAACATATTCAAATATATTCAAATAGAAAACAAATGATCAAATAAATGCAGCCTTGGTGAGCGTAAGAGACTTCTTTCAAAAACATTTAAAAATCTTACCAACCCCAAATCTTTGAAAGGTAGTGTATATTCTGTTTGGTACTAAAAAATACTGATAGAAAATAGAGAAATATTTAACTTGTTTCAGGAATGTCATTTCACTTGTAAGGTTTAGTTACAGTGACGATGCTGCTCTAGTCTAGAAGGTTGCTAGAGAGTGAGGCAGCTCACTAGGTTTTGAAAAAGATCCACAATATCATGAAACCTCATTGCTCTCGTATTCATAATGGTACTTTTTTTCTTTCTGTGTTGCAGCCCCATCTGACCCTCCACAGGATGTATTCTACACACTATTTACGACCACTACAGTACGTCTCAGCTGGAGTCCTCCAAATGAACCCAACGGCATCATCCAATACTACACTATCTACTACACAGATAATTATACAGAGTATACACAGGTATATGCACTCGCACAGATGTGTACTGATCTTTTTGGAGACACTAAACACTGACATATCCAGGGGCACCTTGATAATGTGACAAGCTTTTTTAAAATATATTAAAACAGATATTTTAAATTATAATAATATAATATTATTTTAAAACATTGCTGTTTTCGCTGTATTTTTGATCAAATAAAAGCAGCCTTGATAAAAATAAGATATTTCTTTCAAAAATATTAGTAAAATAGCCCCAAACTTTACACTATATGTCATTTACTACACTGCTGTATTAAATGAGACAAATGTAGGCGGAGCTCCCCAGTGCTACAGACAGATGAAATTTCTTATAGGATTTACAGTATATTTTACAGTATATTAATGAATAGAAAGTTCAAATTTAGCATTTATTTGAAATAGAAATCTTTCACTTTTGTTCAATTAATGGCATACTTGCTGATTAAGTATTTATTCGTCGTTCATGGAACTTTTTTTCTGAAACGTTTTGGTTGGATGTTCGTTGGACCTTACTACTTGTTTCAGCATGTTCAGAGAACATTCAGAAGTAGCATTCAAAAGTTTTATTATACAAAAAAAATCTTACTGACCCCAATCTTTCGAATGGCAGAATTTGTTGTGATTAATTGTTATCTGCTATTGTTCAGATTTTTTACTTTCAATGTGGACAAAAAAAACGTATTTCACTGGAAACATGTCGCACTTGGTTAGCACACAGTGTATTCTAACCACAATATACTGTAGACATGAATTGTTTTAGATAATAATTAAGACATTGTTTACTTCTCAGATTGTTTTTCTTGTGTTTACCAAGAATATTTGCAAGGTTTTACCATCATGATTAGTTGTGCAGAAAAATTAAACAAATAAGTATCAAAAAGTTCCATGAATTTTGACATGTACTGTACCATTTATTCTTTGAAGTAGCTTGGACTGTGAAAATACAATGAAAAATATTAATTATGATATTCATCAATACAATCCTAGCAAACAAAATTATGTTCTAAGGACATTTTGCTAATGTTCATATTAAAGAGGGCCTATTATGCCCATTTTTACAAGATGTAATATAAGTCACAGGTGTCCACAGAATGTGTCTGTGAAGTTTTAGCTCAAAATACCCCACAGATGATTTATAATACGATGTTGTACAATTTTAATACATTTTTGAGTGGAAGGAAAAACATGCTGTTTTCGTGCATGTATCTTTAAATGCAAATGAGCTGCTGCTGCTCCCCATCCCACTTTCCAGGAGAGTGCAGAGCCTGTGCCTTGGATACTCTGCCAAAAACTAAAACATCTGTTTGGTTTTGATTATCATCTCTATCGCGGTCATGCTCACGTGACATTGCAGTTCTTCAATTCAAGGTTATGTCAAAAACACATAAAGTTCACATAAACACAGAGGGTTATGTCTGTGAACGAAAACAGCAAGTAAAGAAATCGCATGTGTGTATTAAATCTGTGTATGAAAGTGAAAACAGCGTATATACGTACCTACTGCTATATATGCTGTTAATATGAATCAAACAGCAAAAGAAAAACTGAAAATCACTCACTGCTCTTGACTGAATAACTTTATTAGCTTTTATAAGAATACATTTCTTACTTGAATTCTGAGGTTAAATGCTCTGGCGAGGAGATAAACATAGCGGACTCTGTACAGCTCATTCAGGGCGGGGTCTATGCTAATAGGGTAAAGTCCATCAGCAGTCGTGGGCGGGGCATGTGCAATGTGACATCAAATTGCATAGAAACTGAGACACTGCTTATGATTTATGGGGATTAAAAAAAGAGTGGGTGGATTTTTACCATTATAGGGTGCTTGTGTACACACTTCCAACAGACATTTGTGTTCAAACACCATGTAAAAGTGAATTTTGCATAGTAGGTCCCCTTTAAGTTATGAAAACTTTTATTTTTAATGTTCTCTGAAATGTTTTTTCTTGGTTATGCGAATATTAAGAAAACATTCAATTTTATCATTTTGCAAACATGGCGGTTTGGAACATACCTTCATTTGTACCATGAAACCACCACAGTACATTCTGTAAGGGATTTAATCTCCATAAGAATAGCTATCAATTCAAAATCTCATAAACACATTTTAACCTCACAATGAAATGATGACTCACAGTCATGCAGTGAATGAGCAGGTTCTCTTTCTCTTACTGTAGATGGTTCCGGGTTCAGAGCAGTGGCTGGTGTTGTCTGATCTGATAGCAGGACAGGAGTACAGTGTATGGATGAGTTCCAGCACTTCTGTTGGTGATGGGGGAGTGTTCAGTCCCCGTCTAAACTTCACCACATTAGAGGACGGTCAGTCTCCTCACACACACAGGGGAGAAGTGCAGCTCTGCACCACTTTTCCAACTGATTACGCTCCAAAAAAATCACACTGAAACTCTGACACATACACACACACACAGCACATATTCAGCACGTCTTGTGAAAGGAGACAACTTCCTCCAAGCTGCAAACTTGGGATTGTTGAGCCCTCATCACGAGTCTGAGTGTGTCTGATCTCAAGCCTTTTATTTGATGGTCTCCAGACTATCCCAGCTTGCATTTCCTCTCACAGGATTTGTTGAAAAATAGAAAATAGCACGTTGCTGTAAGTGTTTTTCTGCAGTGGCAAGTTTCTGGGTACATTATGTAACATGTTTTATATTTGTCTTCAAGAATATTGTAAATGTGTCAACCTGAAACATCATAAAACTTCTTGTTTGAGAGCTATTGGAGACTTTTTTTTTTCTCGCTTCTCAGATGTTAGTCCACAGAAAAAGAGCCCATTAATTTCAAGAGATTTCAACAATGTCTCAATATGTGCTCAGATTTGCCAAAATCTACAATATGAACTTAAACATTCTCATAAAATTTTCCAAATTTGAGCAAATAATAAGAGTTGCTATATACATATATAATAATTTTATAGCTGTATAATATCACTCTATGACAACAGTTGTCTATTTTATAGCCTGGAATTAGAAGAAACATCTGAGTTGATACTTAACTGAGAAACTTAACTGAGAACTCCATTAGGTATCCTGAACTATGAAAGAGCAACATTTGAGCACTAAAATGTTCCCCTGCGATACTTAGCAAGAGAATATGTTGACCTAATTTCAATACCTATATGTCAAGGTTTTGTGTACGAATCATAATAAACAGTTTTTGTGTGATTTTGGGAAAAATGGTGCAGAGGTGACCTTTTGAAATATAAAGGTTTTCTCCCCTGGTGTCTGAGATTTTGAAAGTGTTCTATATAAATAAATAATGCCATAGTCCTGTTTGGTTCTTTGTGAGTGATTGTGTCTGATCGGTTTGCAGTTACTGGAGAATCACCCAGCTTCAGCAGCTCAGTACAGCCCAATATCTCGGACACAGGACATGCTCCAAAAGGATTTTCCTACTAACACAACTGTCTTTCTCTGATTCTTTCTTCTTTCCTTTATCTGTGATCTTGTACTTTGACTCTGAATTTTTTCAGATGCTGCGCTGGAGTTTATTTACCATTTTTAATTTCCACAGACTTACAGATGTGTGTAATGTGAATGCTGAAAATAATGTGTATTTGTGTGTTGTATGTGTGCCTATGAACAATATGAATATTTTAATCTCTGGGTTTAAGATACCGGATTTATTTTTTACTGCTTTAATCATTATAATGTTGAGTGATTTGATGTTGCAGTGTGCAATTTATTTCTTTTATATAGAAATAAATTTCTATATTTCTATATATGTAAATGAGTTTATTAACTGTGATGTCATCTTATATAAAATTGATAATTTATATAATTTATTAGTAATTATTTTTAGTAATTTATTATTATTATTATTATGTTTTGTTTTTTGTGCTTTGTGACACTATTTTCTTGACAATTAAGCACATTCTCATCCCCAAAATTCTCATTACTGCAATGCAAAAATCACCCTCAAATATCATCCTTAAATCATAAATTAATCGATTAAATATTATTTTACAAATGAAATTACTGTTTAATTATGTATCATTGTTTTTGCAGTAGTGAGATTTCAGTAGGCTACTGAGATTTGGAGAGGAAAATGTGTTTAATTGTTATGATGAGTGTCCTTAATGGTCCTTTTTAATAGGCTCAATTTTCTTTATGTAAAATTTTTTCTTTTGATTTTGAGTCCTGATATTGGCAGATGTAAACCCTAATTTTGTTACAAAAACATGTTTCACTTTAGATTGGGGAACAAATCCTCATTCCATTTCGTGGTAACACATAGAAACATCTTTTATTTAGACTGCAATGATTTGTTTCCCGTTCTAAAGTGTAACTGTTGGCTTTTCATCACATATATTAATTGTATGTCTTCCACACCCTCCCCTTGCTGCAGTGCCGAGTGGTCCAGTCCACAACCTCACAGCTACCATCTATAGCTCTACGGCTGTAGTGATCAGCTGGGACCCCCCTTTGGAGCCCAACGGCAGAGTCTTCTACCAGCTAAGCTTGCAGGAGGCGGGAACGACCCACCCATCCATCAACCGCACGGTCAACATCACCATCTCTAAGACAACCACAGACAACATCTACCTCTTCACCAAGCTCAGGAAGTATTTTCCCTACATCATAAATGTCACCCCAGCAACCGGTGCGGGATCAGCTGTAAACCACACTGCAACCCTCCAGCTTCGAACAGATGAAGACGGTGCTCATCACTTCCTGTGTTTTACATGCACATGTATATAAAGCATGAGGATTCGTACTTCTTGATTGAAAACTAATGATTTTGTCTTTGTGTGTGTTCTGACAGTCCCAAGTTCTACTCCATTGCCTGGAGCTAGTAGAAATCTCTCCAGCACCTCCATCCATGTGTCGTGGTTCCCACCAGTGGAGGCCAATGGCGATGTTATAGAATACACTGTAGTTTTACAGGGTCCTGGGGCCGTCAACAGAACCTACACCTCTGAAACACACCTAATTCTCTCAGAACTCACTCCATTTACACCTTACAATCTCTCCATCGCTGCAGTTACTCGACAAGGTGTCGGCCCCTCTGTGATTATTCCACTACATACTGATGAAGCAGGTCAGAGACACATCTTTACTGCTATTCTTTTAACTGATCTGTTAAAATTTAAATCTTAAATTTTTGGCTTTGAAGTTTGCATTTGGAATTTGTTTAAATATTGAATATTTTAAAAGTTTGATGTTTGATCTTTGAAAGTTTAAACTTTTGTTGAACTTTAAATATTTATGTTTTTGCTTTGGAATTTGTTTGATATTTGAAATTTTTATGTTTGGTCTTTGGAAATGTAAACTTAAAAACTTTAAATATTTAAGTCTTGGCTTTGAAATCTGAATTTGAAATTTGTTTGATACGCACACACACACATATACGGAATGGTTAAACTTTTGGAAAGTTAAGTTAAGTCTGGGCTTAGAAATTAAAATAGAAAATTTTAAAATTAAAAATTACAATTTGAAGTCTGAACTTAATATGTCTAATACTATTTGTCCAGGTCCAATGTCTCCACCACGCAATCTGAGTATTTTTAACCACACTGCGAATTCAGTATGGCTTCACTGGGAGCCTAGTCCGGAGCCAAATGGAATCGTCCAGCACTACGGATTCAGAATACTGGAACTGAACACATACACTTTCAGATATCAGGTAGTGCACACCTACAGTTCATCTATTTTAGATTTTTCTATGAGTGTAAATTAAACTCACATGCCTCTGTTTACCCAAGAACTCATCAGATGCGTCTACACAAGCAGAACTGAGTGGCTTCAGACCTCATAATTCATATGAAATCAGTGTGTGCACATTCACTAGAGCAGGAAATGGGGATCAGTACAGCCTGCCAGTAATATTTACCACCAATGAATCAGGTAATACACACTCGCACATCTGTCCGTGTCACATGACCCTTCACAAATCATTCTAATATGCTGATTTGCTGCTCAAGAAAAATTTCCGGTAGCACTTTAGTTTAGGGTCCAATTCTCACTATTAACTAGCTGCTTATTAGTATGTATGTTAATAGGATATTGGCTGTTTATTAGTACTTATAAAGCACATATTAATGCCTTATTCTGCATGACCTTATTCTACACCCTTTAATACCTAAACTCAACAACTACCTTACTAATGATTAATAAGTAATTAAGAGTTTATTGAGGCAAAAGTTCTAGTTAATAGTTCGTTAATAGTGAGAACTGGACCCTAATCAAAAGTGTGACCAAATTTTATATTATCAATGTTAAAAGCAGTTGTGCTGCTTGATTTTCTAGAAACTGTTGCATTTTTCAGGTTTCCTTGATAAATAGAAAGTTCAAAAGAACAGCAATTGAAATAGAAATCTTTTGTAAAATAATAAATGTACTTTACTGTCACTTTTGATCAATTTAATGCATCACTGATAAAAGTATTAATTTCTTTGAATTTTAAAAAAAAAAGTTTTTAAAGAATCCAAAAAAAGTTCAAAATTGGATGCTTTATTTTCAAGTGTGTTTGTTATTTATCTGTGGTGTCTGTGTGTATGTTGCAGTGTCAGATGCAGTTGGAAATCTGTCCTGCTCTGGATTGGATTGGAATTCAGTGTACATGGAATGGGAGCTTCCGATTCATCCTAATGGAGAGATTCTGCACTACCTCATTCGCTCTGGAAATCTGGAGGAGGAGGCCCATCCTCTCACACTCACATACACAGTGGCGCACACTTTCACTGGCCTGTCACCTGAAGTTTTTTATGTTATCAGCGTGGCTGCAGTTAATTCCGCCGGAATAGGGGAGGAAGCCAACTGCACGGCACACACTCCACCAGAGTCAGGTCTTGTATCATTTGTAGTGGTTGCTCAAATATAAGATTTGAAAAAACCCAACACTAAGTACTTTGGCATGTAACTTGCTGCACCATTTGTGCTACAGACATGATCATGCAGATTGTTTCTTTCTCTTTCTGAAGTTCCTGGTCCCCCCGAGTCGCTGACCATAATGGACGTTACCTCTGACAGTGTGTCTCTAAGCTGGCGACGTCCCGCACATGTTCCTGGTCTTCTGCAGGGTTATAATGTAGAGTTTAAGCAATTGGCAAGAAATTGTGAGCAAAAGGAGCACGTGGAGTCCTGCGTGGAGAGTGAAGATGAGGTGTTGGTTGAAGGAGAAACCAGCGGAGTCACACTTTCCCCTCTGCTCAAATATAGAGAGTATCGTATGAGAGTGGTGGCGTTCACCAGGGCCGGGGCGGGAGAACCCTCAGAGTGGATCCACACACAGACGCTCGCAGGAAGTATGTTACACCTGTGTGCATATTGACATTCCCATAAGAAAGAAAAATCACAAATGATATATCTTTCATGTCTCAAATGATTCTCCTAGACAGCAACAGGAGATTTTTGCATGAGCCTCCTGCTTCTCAGATGTTTCCCCTGAGAAAAAGATCCAAACAATGTCTGATCTCAATATAAACTCAAACATTTCTCAAACTCTTTCAGAGCACTATAGGAATATATATATGTACACACACACACACACACAACACAGATATACAGTGGGTACGGAAAGTATTCAGACCCCCTTAAATTTTTCACTCTTTGTTATATTGCAGCCATTTGCTAAAATCATTTAAGTTCATTTTTTTTCCTCATTAATGTACACACAGCACCCCATATTGACAGAAAAACACAGAATTGTTGACATTTTTGCAGATTTATTAAAAAAGAAAAACTGAAATATCACATGGTCCTAAGTATTCAGACCCTTTGCTGTGACACTCATATATTTAACTCAGGTGCTGTCCATTTCTTCTGATCATCCTTGAGATGGTTCTACACCTTCATTTGAGTCCAGCTGTGTTTGATTATACTGATTGGACTTGATTAGGAAAGCCACACACCTGTCTATATAAGACCTTACAGCTCACAGTGCATGTCAGAGCAAATGAGAATCATGAGGTTAAAGGAACTGCCTGAAGAGCTCAGAGACAGAATTGTGGCAAGGCACAGATCTGGCCAAGGTTACAAAAAAAAATATGTGTGTGTGTGTGTGTATACATACATATATTGTTTGATTAATATAAATATAATTATATAAATCTAATTTTGTAATTTAATAAAAAGAAAATCTAAATTTGTCTAGGTTCTAAAATATATAAAGATCTTAATTGACTGATTAATATATAAATGTATAGAAAATATAGAAAATTGTTATCTAGAGATCATGCATTATTATTATTTATCTTGTTTTCCCAAAATAATCAGCAAAATAACTTGTTGTATCAGTATTTTTGTTAATGACTTTTGTTATGTTGAGATTATAAGAGAAAACAAGAAAGGAAAGTAATAAAGCATGACCTCTGTGAGCTTCATTGTGTTTGGAATATGTCATTTATCTTTCAATTCTGTTTTTGATGCTTCTATGAAATTTCCACGGGGATCTTTTTCAGGGATCCTGCGAATCAGAGCTGCGTTCTCACAGTTTTAGTTCCATACTGAAAATCAATGGACTGTTGTTGTAGCACTGCCCAATCCATTAGCTTTGATTTAAGACATCTCAATATCAGCATATTTTCCACACATTTTTGATTATTTGCCTTATGCAGAGAGTGTTCTTTGGTCTGCGTGGGAGCAATATGACTGTGCAAACATGCAGCTTAAAGGGAACATTCTCAAGTCTCCTGAGCTTTTGAGCAATAAAATTGTCACATACATATAGCTTAAAGGTGCCCTCGAATGAAAAATTGAATTTACCTCGGCATAGTTAAATAACAAGAGTTCAGTACATGGAAATGACATACAGTGAGTCTCAAACTCCATTGTTTCCTCCTTCTTATATAAATCTCATTTGTTTAAAAGACCTCCGAAGAACAGGCGAATCTCAACATAACACCGACTGTTACGTAACAGTCGGGGTGTACGCCCCCGATATTTGCATATGCCAGCCCATGTTCCCAATATTATGAAAGGCATTAGACAAGGGCAGGCAGTATTAACGTCTGGATCTGTGCACAGCCGAATTATCAGACTAGGTAAGCAAGCAAGAACAATAGCGAAAAATGGCAGATGGAGCAATAATAACTGACATAACTGCAATAATAACATATCATGATATTTTTAGTGATATTTGTAAACTGTCTTTCTAAATGTTTCGTTAGCATGTTGCTAATGTACTGTTAAATGTGGTTAAAGTTACCATCGTTTCTTACTGTATTCACGGAGACAAGAGCCGTCGCTATTTTCATTTTTAAACACTTGCAGTCTGTATAATGCATAAACACAACTTCGTTCTTTATAAATCTCTCCAACAGTGTAGCATTAGCCGTTAGCCACGGAGCACAGGCTCAAATTCATTCAGAATCAGATGTAAACAATATAACAGTATACAATACTCACATAATCCGACGCATGCATGCCGCATGCATGACGAACACTTTGTAAAGATCCATTTGAGGGATATATTAGCTGTGTAAACTTTGTTAAGGCACTGTTTAAGGCAACCGCGAGCTCTGTGGGCGGAGAGCACGCCGCACGCGATTTAAAGGGGCCGCACAGAATAAATAGGCGCGTTTATAATGATGCCCCAAAATAGGCAGTTAAAAAAATTAATTAAAAAAAATCTATGGGTTATTTTGAGCTGAAACTTCACAGACACATTCAGGGGACACCTTAGACTTATATTACATCTTTTAAAAACATGTTCTAGGGGACCTTTAAAAACAGCCCCAGCTCTTTATCTCTACCTTTTTGTCTTAGACCCTGATAACCCTCCTGGTGCCATCACAGTGGTTCCTTCTGCCACCGGATTAAAAATTGAGTGGGATGAACCATCAGTCATCTCAGGGCCCACCTCATACATCATTGACATCACTGCTGTGAGTTCATAAACTTTAAATATCTTGTTCATCTGTTTACTTTCTGACAGTTTCTACTTCAATTTCTCTTTGTCCTCTTCCAGTTGGACGGTTCAGGATATAACATTAGCTTAGTGCGATATTCAGAGGAGATCAGGACGGTGGTTGTCGGGAACCTGACTGCATTTACTCTGTACTCTATTACCATCACCGCCTTCACGGGGCAGCTTTCCAACGCTCGCAGAGACGGCAAAGTATCTGAACCCGTACTCGCCAGAACCCTGGAGGATGGTGAGGACGTTTGTGCATGCTTGTTTCTCAGATACTTATTTGCACTTTTAGTGACATTCACGGTTGTGTTTTCCAGAGCCCAAAGATCCTCCCAAAAATTTGACATTGACAGTGATTCCTGAGGAAGTGACACGTGTTTATGTAACATTCTCTCCACCGGATGAGCCGAATGGAAACATCAGTTCCTACCATGTCGCCATCTACCGCAATGGACAACTGGATTTCTACATCAGCAGCCTGCCTGTGATCAGCAACCCTAATAATACCATGACGGCCATTATAGATGGACTGAAGGGTGGATTCAATTACAGTATAAGGGTAGGAAACCAAAACTAATTTTTTTTGCTGTTTTCTTACTTGGTTTGATTGCTTGGTTCAAACCAAGGTTCAGCTCCTTTTTCATACTGAACTGTGGTACGTTTGTATCATCTAATGCCATCTAAGCACAAGAGGCAACTATTTAAAACCGTATCTAGGTAACCACAGAGAATGCAGCGCCAAAAATAGAAAACAATATTTGCATCACACTTTTTAATCATGTTTTTATGACTTCAATTTTGCTTTCACAAAATGGTAGTCATTTGCTGACTATTTGACATTTGCTTACTTGTTGCAGATAGCAGCTGTGAATGGAGCAGGTTTAGGGCCAAGTTCAGAGGTTCAGATCACCACCGGTGTGAAAGGTACGAGAAAACATAATACTTGTGTAAATCAGCTACTCTGTTGAAGTGACTGTCACTTTAAAATCCTGACGGGTTTATTTAGCACCACCCAAGCCAACAAGGATGCCTCGGGCTGCTCTGAACAATGCAGGTGTCGTCATCTCAACCTCCAAGACCATCACCATCGAGATGCCTGAATGTTTCTTCACTGATGACCATGGACCAATCCAAAAAGTCCAGGTCATAGTCTCTGAACCAGCAGGTATTAAAATCTGACATTAAACACTATATATACAACATTATTTGAAAAAAATAAAATAAAAATCCAACTCACAATACAGCAATAATGTAACAAGCACACTGTAAAACCGAACAGTGAAATTAATTAAATGAAATTAGTTTTTCACTCAAATAATAATGAAAGTTCATTGTACTTAATAGAAAACAGGTGTGTGAACTCATAATTTCATTGTAGTAAGTTGAACTTAATATGATTGAGTTGAGTTGCAGTAGATTTCTAATTCCCAGCATGCTTTGCATCAGACTGTATAAATAAATGTTGAAATTAAGTGTTATTTTGTGTGTTTTTGCACAAGATTAAAATAGGGAGACACAAGTTAGTGTTTAATGTTGTGTTATGTTGGGATTTCTATTTCTAGTTTTCTATTCATCAAATGATTTATATTCATCAAATGTAACATGATTTCCACAACAATATTAAGTAGCACAACTGTTTTCAACACTGATAACGATAAGAAATGTTTCTTGAGAACCCCCCCAAAAAAATCTTACCCTTTTGTGTAAGTGCTATATGTACACACACACAGAGGAATTGTGTTGTGAACATTAGAGTATGTTTGTACAGTACAGTATGATCAACATATATACATAGATTTTTTCCATCATATGTGTAATAAAATGATTATACTGAGTAGTTTATTGTTAATTTGTTGTTCTGATGTTGATGCAGTGATGGACTACGGTAATCTGTCCAACTGGAAGAGTGTTTTCCACCAACCTACTGCTCCGTACCTGACCGATGAGGGCTTCTTGAACCCAGGCTGCTCTGATAAATCAGAGCGCATGAGCATAAACACTAACACATACATCATAGGAGCAGATGAGGGCTGCCTGTCTGAAGATGCCAAGACTTTTTGTAACGGACCCCTCAAGCCCAAAACACATTATGTGTGAGAGAAATATGCACACACGACTAATCCGTGTTGTAAATATCTTAATCCAGAGATCTTTTTAACCTGTTCTTTACTGTTTATTTTTGTATTGTAGGTTCAAATTTCGGGCGACAAACGTCCGTGGGCAGTACACAGACTCTGAATACTCAGAGAGGGTCAGAACTGCAGGTATGGACGCAGTAGCCACAATATTACTGTTACAATATTAATGCACCAACAACAGCTGTGATTTAAGTATTGGTATATACTTACTATATACTATAGCGATATACTTTCAGTTAAAGGGATAGTTCACCCAAAAATAAAAATTCTTTCATTGTTTTCCATAAATATATGTAATATAAATATTTTGTGTTCCTTGAAAGAAAGAATGATTAACAGTGATTAAATGATGTACTATACCTATATATTTTTTAAAATCAGTAAACTTTTTTTAATTAATTAATTAATTAATTTATTTTATTGCTTATTGCTACTTTTAAATTTATTTTATTAAAGACCCCATGTGGTGAAAATCACATTTTTATTGTTGTTTTAATGTCTATGTGGTGTTTTTAATATGCTTTAAGACAAACCATGTGCAAATTCATGTGTCAACACCATTGCTGAGTATTTTCTCTTTAAAACTGCAGTGATCTAAAGCGGTTTGAAATTGCTGGTGTCTGTGACATCACAAACAACCTTGTAACCAATCATGACAACGTGCCGGCGGGCTTTAGCATATCATTAACTATGACCGCTCTGAAGCAGGGGTGTCGTGTAACATTAGAAACACATTATTAGCTGTTTGATTGTCAAGCAAACATAGTCAAGCAAAAGGCTAATCATATTAATTAGTGTTATGTGTCCGATGTTGTAAAGAGTGATACCATTATGCAGCGTTTACCTCAGTAAGTTGACCGAGTGCGAGTGAGTGGAGGCGGGGCTAATTAGCATATTCATAGATCCCGTGTACTAAATGAAGCAAGGATGTAGAGTTACATTCAACTATTTTAAGTCATGAAGAAATTTTTTCACAGAAAAAAAAAACTATTAAATATGTCATTTTGGTGATCAAAGATGAGTTTAAAGAGATAAAATTATTGACTACAGGAGGACTTTAAATATGAGTACACACCTTAATTTGCAAATGTAACTTTATATTATTATTTTTAGTATTATACTTTTTATTACACATTTTTTCCCAAAATATTTCAAATAGAAATATCATTATATTACCTTATGGTATTTTTATTAGCATTTCTCCTATAATTACTACTTTTATTGAGCAAGGATGCATTAAATTGATGAAAAGTGACAATAAATACATTTATAATGTTACAAAAGATTACTATTTCAAATAAATTATGTTCTTTTGAACTTTCTATTCATCTGTTTCCACAAAAATGTTAAACAGCACAACTGTAATTTCTGAAGGATCATGTGACACTGAAGACTGGAGTAATGATCAGCTTTGCATCACAGGATTAAATACAATTTTAAAATATATTAAAGTAGAAAACAGTTATTTTAAATTGAAATAACATTTTTACTAGATTTTTGATCAAATAAATGCAGCCTTGGTGAGCATAAGAGACTTCTTTTAAAAAAAAATATGAAAGAATCTTTTTGACCTCAAACTTTTGAATGGTAGTGTATGTAATTATAATGGTGGGCTCGTAGAACAACACATTTCATTGTGAACAAGTACTGCTTCTGCTGTGTATGAATATTTATTTTGATTTCAGATGACCGCCTGCTGACCAGAGATGAACAGATCATTCTTGGTGTCCTGCTTTCATTTTTCCTGGCATTGTTTTTCATTCTGATTATTTACGGATCTGTGAGGTAAGTTGATTGTTATTGTAAATAGGGTTTCAACAACCGAGTCAAATAGTATTCCCCAAGAAGCCTCAGTTTTTTCTTGGTTTAACAACTAGACTCACTCTCTTCGATCCTAGGATCCACCGCAGGCAGAAGGAAGGTGGGACGTACTCTCCACGCGAGGCTGAGATTATCGAGACAAAGTTCAAGCTGGATCAGCTCATTGCAGTGGCCGACTTGGAGCTCAAAGAGGACAAGATTAACCGGTGAGACATCATACACACTGTACATGAGCAGTGGGCTTTAGTTACATGTGCTTAGTCTGCTCACTCTAAATCACTAATTCTGTCATTGACCCACTCACTCATTCGTTCTTTCATTAATTCACTCACACACTCTCACTAATCCATTCATACACTTCACACACTTCACACACTTACTCACTATCCTCTGTTCTCAGGTATTCCTCCTTTTTCTTTAGAAGGAAGGAGATTTTTGTCATCCAGTAAGTAGGCAGTGATGTTGGTATTTAGCTGATGCATGACTTTACAGGATGTGTAGTATCAGAGTTTTCTTTCATTTTAAATTTAAACTTTTCATTTTCCCAGTTGCATGTTGTGCTGTTGTGGTGTTGAATCTGTTTTATTATGAATGAATATGCCAGAGTAAATGATCTGCCTTGCCATAATTTGGGGCTGTTCGGTTTCATAATCCTGCTTTGTAGTTCTGCTCTGCCCTACGTATTTCTGCCTGAAAGATCACATAGAGTGACTCTCCGATTCGTTTTATGTTTGTGTGTCTTCGTCTAATTAGATCGTGTAGCGAACTTCACATAGATTCATTTCATATTTATCATTGGAAGTGAATAAGTAACCTCATTTTTCAGTCCAAGGCCAATTTCATAATACTTTTCTACTGTCTAATGTTCCAGGCTGCTAAGTTACAGGAAATCTCTCAAGTAAGTGAAGGAGACTTTATGGATTGATTGATATTTACCTAATTTCCCTATTTTTTTTCTTATTTATTTATTTGTCTATTATTGTTCAATAAACATTTGAGTCCCAAAGATACTGTAGATGATTGCCCTTAACCACCTACTCTTTAGTGGTTTGTTTAGAGGTCATAAGATAGCTGTTCTGTCGAAATAATGCTTGCTGTAGTGGTAATAATTCTAAAGTTGATGATTATTTATGGTTTTGTGGGTATTTTCATTTTGTTTATCGCTCTCTAACACATTTGCAGGCCAATCAGTAAGAAATCATTTCTTCAGCATGTGGAAGATCTTTGTGCCAATGACAATGCCAAGTTTCAGGAGGAGTTTGCTGTAAGTTTTAGCATTAAATGTTTGTTTGTGTGTCTGTGTAGGTGGGTGAGAGAGAAAGAAGGCACCAGTGAACTGTAAAATGAGTTTCAGTGACACTTCATTCTGATTGAGCACGTAGAGTTATGTGCTCAATGGTGTATGTCATTTTGGAAAATGTATTCCGTGGTTGATTAATTTTCTTCCTGGTGTGTTTCATAATTGGACCTTTTCTGCTGTGTTTCAGGAGTTGCCGAAGTTGCTTCAGGATCTGGCCACATCAGATGCTGACCTCCCCTGGAATCGCTCCAAAAATCGCTTCACAAACATTAAACCCTGTATGGAAAATTTTGAATTCTGTTGTTGTGTAGTAGCTCTTATGTATTTTCAAGCCTGTATGACTTTCTTTGTTCTGTGCAATACAAAAGGAGATGTTTAACAAAATGTTAACGCTGCAGTATACCATATAATGAAATAATACAATGATCACATGGTGTCAAGCTCCAAAAAGGACATAAAAGCACCTCAGAAGTATCTTGTGTGACTTTTGTGCTACACAACCATTCAAAGTTTGGGGTCGGTAAGATCTTTTATTGTCACTTAAACTCACCAAATCTGCATTTGCTTGATAAATACAGTAATATTGTGAAATATTATTACTGTTATCTATTTGAATATATTTCAAAATGTAATTTATTCCTGTGATGCAAAGCTGAATTTTCAGCATTATTCCAGTCTTCAGTGTCACATGATCCTTCAGAAATCATTCTAATATGCTGATTTGGTGCTTAAGAAACATTTGTTATTATTACCATTGTTGAATATATATATATGTCCTTTGTAAGAATGTAAAGGTCTTTACTGTCACTTTTGCATCCTTGCTGAATAAAAGTATTAGTTTCTTTCAAAATGTTTTGAATGGTAGTGTATATAGTCTTCTGAAGTCATATTATAGCTCTCAAATTTAAATATGCAAATACTAGCTACTGCAAATGAGTTATCATATGGCTTCAGAAAAATTGGATTGCATTGAAGAGTCATATTGACTACTTTTATAGTTGTTTTTATGAAGCTCTTTTGTTATCTGGGATGCAAAATACTTTATGCTATATGGAAAAGAGCATCACTGTTACTCAGAATCATTTATTTTTGTTCCATGAATGTCATGCAGGTTCTGAACTACATGAGTATAAGAACATGCTGACAGAATTTAAATTTCTGAGATAACCATTTCTTTAAAACTTACCAAGCTTTCTTTATACAAACATTGTTAACGCATATTTTAACATGTCTTTTTTAGATAACAATAACCGAGTGAAGTTACTGTCTGAGCCAGGAATGCCGGGGTCTGACTACATCAATGCCAGCTTCGTCTCTGTAAGCGCTCAAGAGCAGCCCACATATCAGCTGTCTCTCTTTTACTCTGCGGCACAACATTAATTGAATTGGCCTAAGCTCCTGTTTTGTTTTGTTTTGTGTCTTGTCTCTGTTTCTCAGGGCTATCTGTGTCCTAATGAGTTTATAGCAACTCAGGGTCCTCTGCCTAGTACCGTCGCAGACTTCTGGAGGATGATTTGGGAGACGGGGACCAAAACCATTGTCATGCTCACTCAATGCTTTGAGAAGGGCAGGGTGTGTATGTGTGTTTGAACAAAACAATGTAGCCATTAGATTTATGATTGTATATACTCTTATACAGTGTATAATCGTAAAAATTCTATATAAGGGTTTTACAGTCTATCCCTCATTTTTTTTTTCTTGTAGCTTTGATGCCACGGACCCACAAATATATATTTTTATACAAAATATATACTCATTTATACTGATAAATATAATCATTTATATATTTATTTACTGTATAAACCCCATTTATACAGTGACAAATATAAATATTCGAAATATGTATAAAATATTCTCTGGAAAATATTTAATTTCTATTAATTACAGTGTTGTTTGATGTATAAACCTTTAAGAGAAATTTAAAACCCATGACTGTTAATAGAATAAAATAATTGTAATTTAATCTCATGATTTCCAGTCACTACATCAAGACTACATCAAAACATTTTTTGCACTATGTTTGCATAATATGTAATAGATACTGTTAATTAATTCAGACTTTTATTCATTTTACCTCATTGAAAGTCTATATGAATTTATTTACATCCAGAAGACTACTAAAACACAATTAAAAAAATTTGAAAGTTTGACAGTGATCTGCTGAAATATATATGCGTTATAATAGTAAACTGTACAAGTAATGTGGCTGTATGTTTCAGATCCGTTGCCATCAGTACTGGCCAGAGGACAATAAACCCGTCACTGTTTTTGCTGACATCATAATCACCAAACTCACAGAGGACGTGCGCCCTGATTGGACAGTCCGGGCACTCAGAGTGGAGAGGGTAAAACGATGTTCATCTTTGCATTGTCAGCATTGCCTTTACATTGTCATTTTAAAGCTCCACCCTCTTCTGGAAAGCGTCCGGGAGCTGCAGCTCATTTGCATTTAAAGGGACACACACAAAAACAGCTTGTTTTTGCTTACACCCAAATAGGGGCAAATTTGGCAAGCTATAATAAATGATCTGTGGGGTATTTTGAGCTGAAACTTCAGACACATTTTGGGGACACCAGAGACTTATATTACATCTTGTAAAAGGGGCATTATACATCCCCTTCGAGGCAATCTTGTTGAGCAAGTTAGTAAAATTTGCAGACATGTTTATTGCAAGCTGGTTACATTTACATCCAGTTAAATGACACCCATTTTAATTTAAAGAAAATCTGTTGCCCCTGGGTTATGAGTTTTTTTTTACTGCCACAGAAATGTACCATGGGACCGCACACTTTCATGTGTTGATTGAGTATTTGGGTCTGCGTATGCATACTTGAGTATGTTTGTGGCCTTACTCTGAGTCTTAACAATGCACAATAACACATACACACACAGATATGGGTGGTTAGATGGATAGATAATTAGTCCCCAAGGACACATTTAGCCCTTCCTCTCTCTCTCTTTCACTCTCCAGCATGGCAACTACATGATTGTTCATCATTTCAACTACACCTCATGGCCAGAACACGGCGTTCCGGAGTCCAGCTCCACACTCATCCAGTTTGTCAAAGCGGTTCGCTCCAACAGAGCCCATGACAACACAACCATCGTGGTCCACTGCAGGTGTGTGCTATCTGCCAAATTACCTTAACAGGAGGTCTAGAAGATTTTCTCTACAGTGTGCAGTTTTTGCCTCAGAGTAAAAGAAAAAGTGGTAACACTTTACAATAAGGTTCATTAGTTAGTGTATTAAGTAACATGAACTAACCATGAGCAATACATTTGTTACTGTATTTGTTAATCTTTGTTAACTTTAGTAAATGAAAATGTAGCTGTTCATTGTTTGTTCATGTTAGTTCACAGTACTTTAACTAATGTTAACAAGATTTTAATAATGTATTAGTAAATGTTGAAATTAACATTAACAAAGATTAATAAATGCTGTAGAAGTGCTGTTCATTATTAGTTCATGTTAACTGAAGTAGTTAACTAATGAACCTTATTGTAGTGTTACAGAAAAAGCTAATTACAACTTTATATCATTATGTTTCTCAACTGCAACTTTGTTTCTAGTATTTCCAACTTTATATGTCATAATATGTCTGTATATTTCACAATTTGACTTTATATCTCATAACCGCAACTTTATTTCTTATAATTGTCTCTCTATTTCTTCTTTGTCTCAATGTGCCTTTTCTTATTTTATCTCACAATTACCTTTTTTAATTTTAACTTTTACATTTTTTTTATCTGTGCTGACCAGTGTATTCTTAATATCGTTAAGATACTGTTATAGATTTTATTATTTTGAATTAGTTTTTATTTTTGTCTTTTCTGTTTTCATTTTAACTTTAAAGGTTTTTTTCCCGTTTTTTCAATATGGTTTTTATTCATTTTTAATTCCTTTTTTAGTTTAGTACACTAAATTAAAATAAAATAAACTTAAAAATGTTTCCTCAGCAACTACCTGAAATAAAGTGGCTTTTTCTTCTTTTGTATTTCAGTTAAAGTTTATTTTATTTCAATAATATATATATGGTTGTAGTTTAAGATGTTTATTAATATTACCATGTGCAGTGCTGGTGTGGGCAGGACTGGGGTGTTTATAGCCCTGGATCATCTCATTCAGCATATGAGGGATCATGACTTTGTGGATATATATGGCCTGGTCGCAGAACTGCGCAGTGAGAGGATGTGCATGGTGCAAAACCTGGTAAACCCATTAAAAACTGACAGATTTCACTGTATGTTGCAAAAATAGTTGTGTAGACTAGTGAGAGATGATCATTTTCAGATGTTGATATCTGCCTCTCTCTCAGGCTCAGTACATGTTTCTGCATCAAAGCACTCTGGATCTGCTGTCCGCAAAAGGAAACAGTCAGTCCATATGGTTTGTAAATTACTCCGCTCTGGAGAAGATGGACTCGCTGGATGCGATGGAGGGTAAAATATATCCTACAATCAATGACTTGTGCACTATGGTGAAGGCTGGTAGTTAAAGATCATTCTTTTGTTTTGTCTTGATGGAACTGTATTTTGTCACGTTTGTTCTCTCAGGTGATGTAGAACTGGAGTGGGAAGAGACGACAATGTAACAGGGACACTTGTGTTCTGTCAATCTTTTGGGAGGAGACTTATGAAATCCATACACAGATGCTGGGACTTTGGACCCTGAGGCCAAACACTGAGCAAAGGATAAAATGAGGATTCAGAAGCAAACTCAAATATTCTCTCCGAAATGGATCGACTCTGACTCACAATCTCTCATTTACATCCAGGAGACACTCTCATCCATCAAAGTTTTCCTCATAGTTCTTGTCCAACTTCTGTAATTATTTTATCTCTACCTACTGTAGAATATGGTACACTACTTATGGAATCAAAATGGATCAAACTCCAAAATGATGTAGGCTATGTTCTGGAGAAAGAATATTCAGCAGTAGGAAGAAACTAAGTTTTTCTTATGTCCTGTAGTCAAATGTGGGGGTGGGGACAAATTATGAGATCATTTTAGCAGAAGAATATTTTTATTCACATAGAACAGGAACATACCCCTCCTTTTAGTCTTCCTCACTCCAAGAATGAAACTATAATGAATGTAAACTAAAATGTTCACGCGTCCACATCAATGGAAAATAACATTGTTTATTAGCGCGCGCTCCAGTTACGTTCTGTGAACATGCAGTGTGCGCTTTAAAGTCGCATGGATTTTGAATATCTGTTAATGTTTTATAATTCATCAGCTGGAAAAGTCGCCCATAAAGACTATTTTACTACAACTATTTATTTTAGCGTCCATATCAACGGAAAATAACGTTAATTATGAGTTATATAGTCTGCCGCTTTAAGTAGGCTTAATGCGCGTGATTTACAGTTACGTAGTGTGAAGTTAATCCATAGAGTTAATCGCAGCGCGCGCTTTACGGCCGGGTGGATTTTGATTGGCTGTCAATATTTTACTGTTCATCAGCTAGAAAAAACCCCAGCCGTGATTACAACAATATCATTCCACCGCGTCGTTATCGTTTGGAAGATTTTGGAAAACCTTGTGGTTATCGTTCTTGGTGTAAATGCAACATTAGATAGTTTGAGAGGCCTGACACGAATTATATTTACCCACAATGGGGGAAAAACTGCACTTTTTGTTTCATACGGAAGTTGTGTCGTGTATGTCTATGACTAATGTTTTTCTAAGCAATAACTGAAGTTGAAAGATCTTTCACACAGCATTTCTTCACCATCATCATCTCTGAAGTTTCAAACTGTGGTGCTTTTTAGACATTAATTCAACCTTCTGTTAACTCATGCTAAAGCTGGGGCAGAGTAAGGTAACACACTTTACATGTTCATTCATTTGTAAATAATAACTTGTCACGTCGTTCATTTGTCTTGTTTTGCTTCATTTGTTCGTGTAACACAGGTACTGATTGAGAGCAAACCAAGATTTATCTCACAAAATTGTAAAGCTCTTTCAGAAGTTATCTATCTTTTGTGTAAATTATTATCAAGCCAAATGTGTGTCTGGAGATGACATACGTATTTGTTGTGTGTATATTTGGAAATCAACCGTATTTGTGTTTTGAAATAAATATATAAATGTTGTTTTTTTTCTTCTGAAGATTACTGCAGATATTTTGACTGTCATGGTTTTCACTAAATACTTAAATTATGATCTGTTCTTCACACAAAGCTATCATACTATGACTTTAGAATATAGTGCATGAGTTGTGTGAAGTACTTTTAAGATATTTTTATGATATTTTAAAACTTTAATGGTGTTTTTGTCAGTTTGGAACTTTACAGTCCCCGGTCCTCATTCTCTTTTATGTGCTAAAAGATTGAGCTAATTATTTGTCAGAAATTCACCTTTTGTGATGAACGGATGAATGAAAGTCATAGGTTTGGAATGACACAAGAGTGATTAAATGAACTCTTTTTAAATGGTTACAGTAATGGAAATTGTCTGGTGTTAATGATGTTTATAAAACAAAAAACTATACTTAAGGTTTTCAAAATGTCTGATTGTTGAAATGATTACAGGAGCTCGATTTCGTAGACATCCCAGAGTGCAAGGACTGTCATTCTCTGTATGGTTGCTTTGAAGAGAGAGAGAGCATCCAGTGTGAGAGCAGCAATTCAGGACCCTGGAGAGCAGCACTAAAGCTTGCTGTCGAAACAAAGGGATGCTGGGAGAACACGAGGTCCTATATTGAGAGGACTGTTCAGGTATAGGGGATGTTTGGGGTACAGTAAAGCAATAAGCCATTAGAGGCTCTGTCTTACCATGAGTTTTCAGTGACACCATTGTTTAACAAATAATAAGAAACAAGTCTTGTAATTATTAACTGAACTGATATGAGAGCACATGTGTACATCTATTTTACTTTTTTTTTTTACTTTGAGTAAGAAAGTACTACAGTTCAGAAGTTTGGGGTCAGTAAGATAATTTGCTCATCAAGAAACATTTCTCATTATCATCAATGTTGAAAACAGTTGGGCTGATTAATATTTTTGGGGAAACTGTGATACACTTTTAGGATTCTTTGATGAAAATAGAACAGAACAGCATTTATTTATAAATAGAAATCTTTTGTAACAATATAAATGTCTTTACTGTCACTTTTGACCAATTTAAAGCATCCTTGCTGGACAAATTCATTCTATAAATTATTGATATTGTTTAAAAAAAGAAAAAGAAAAAAATCTTACTGACCCAAAACTTTTGAACAGCAGTGTATGTAGTTACAGTTATAGGGGGGTGGGGGTCTGACCCCCCTAATAAAGGCTGGATCGCACCCTGGTTCAAGCGCTGAAACCGTATTAATTGTTAAAATTTTCAAGGATCAGCATTCGCCCCTAAAAGTGACCGGGCAGACCAAACCGCAAGTCGTAGAGACTTGAAACTTTGAGGGCTGGTAGTACTCACACCGTCTACAACGTCACCAAGGCTCGCCCCGATCGGCCTGATGGGGGCGCTACAGAGGTCAAAAGTACGAAATTGTAATCATAACTCCTAAACCGTAAGAGCTCATTCTGTGGTCGCGTGAAAAAGGATGTGGCAACTGGCCACTTGGTGGCGTTATTATTACCATGGAATTTTTTTTTTTAAATGGCTATAACTACGCAACCCGAAGTCTGATTGACTTGAAAATTGGCATGCAGTGTCTTTGTCAAAGGTGCCAAGACTGCCTTTGAGGACATTCGCATATCTTAAAAAATGTGGCCGGTGTTGGCAATGAAGTTTGAGCAGCTACTGGACAAGGTTAATGGAGGCCGAAACTCGCTGGACCTGTTTGACTCACGGCTCTTGAAGCCTGTAAGAAATTCTAAACCTTTTTCACGTGCGTAAAGGATTGTATATCATGCAATTTTTTTTGCACGCACACAACATTCAAACCACATGGTAGAACTCCTCATTCTGAGCAACTCTGCCTCTAGGACCGCCAAATCGTTCGTTAAATATTGGAGATTATTTCAAAAACCAACTTTGGCGAACTAGTCCTAGGTTTTTGGCTCAACCTCAATAACTATTAAAAAGCTTTATAAACCATATATTTCCTATGGTAAATTGCCTCTATTGGCTGTAAATGGTCTTTTCCATCTATGATCGAGATGGTTACAGGCTTGCTAATTAAAACATTATACCTTTTTACGCATATGCTTAAAGGCCTTAAAGCTTGAACCCCAATAATTGCTGCTCGCAGCTATATTTTATTTTTGTGTTTGATTTTCTCAATTTTTAATTGGGCGCCAGTTTTCTCGTATGATGCAACTAATCTCATTTCTAATTAGTGATTTTGATAAATTGAGTTGATAATGTTTGATCATGTAAATAAATGCTAATGTTTATAATTAGTAATGATTAGTGAGCAAACTCTTGAATGTCAAGTTTAACCAATATGCAGTCAATAGTATTTGAGAAAGCCTAGTTGAACAATAGATTTACTGTATTATTTAACAGGCTGTCTTTATTACCCTAATGATAAATTGACGAGTTTATAAGTACAAATACTGAAACACAAACACACACAAGTTTTTCTGTTTTCTGCACGTTTAATGATTGAGATATGATTGAGTGACATTGCATATACAGGATATGAATGTGAGCGTATCAAGTGTCTTTACACTATATAAAACTTCATAACAGTGCTCAATATAAATATAAATCGTAAAAACCTTATAGATGGGACCACTGCATTGACCATTACAAGGCCATATTTTGACGAATTATACATGAATTTCAGCATTGACTTCTTTTGAAGACATATTTTTAGCTTCTCTTTTTTTATAATGAACTTCTGGGAAAGAATTTGAGTCAAGAATTTCACATTAGACTGAAACTATGGACTCTAGGATGGTGTTTATGGTGCATTTTTACAAAAATGCAGTGCATGTTCACAACTTCACAGTCAGAATACGGCCCCTCGCTGGGTTTAAATGTGTCAGCATGTACTTGGAAACAAATATGTTGCTACGTACTAATTTAACCTAGAAAATGAACAGCTTCTGACTCGTCGTGGTGCGTGGTAGAGGAGCGTACATGATTTGAATGGTCCCAGAAACATGTCAGAGCAGGTGTACACGAAGAAAAGACTGTATTGGATCAGCGCATCTTAATGAATAAACAGCTGTGCAAATTATACAATAAAGCTTTTCATTCTCTACTCTGTATAAATAAATAGATTTATAAATACATTTTTTTGCTGCTTTTCTGTAATTCCTGTGTCTAAGCACAGAATGACATCATTTCCAATAATGCCTTGGAAAAAAACAGATACACTTGTAATTAAAAACTAGTTTTGTGATTCAAAAACCAAGCAAAGAAAACAGTAACATAAATATTAGTGTCAATATACTCCAGATAAAAGCTCTTTAAAGATCTGCACATAAACATATGAATCTCTTATGACATGCAATACAGAAAATGTGAAATCTAAGTGGCAAACACAAACATAATCCACCAGATCCTTTTAAAACACAAATGCTTCCCCTCCCCCCCAAAAGATTTTAATAAACATTTTTAGTGATAAGTTTTTAAAAATATACAATTTCTCAGTCATAGCCTTGTAGTATACAACATTTGATATTTTCTCAGAGGTTTGATGTGCACCTGGTTTTCACATGAAGCTACCTGAGCACCAGGCTTGATCACAGTAACACGCTACAGAGTCGCTCTATAGGACCGGACAAAATAAACAGGTTGATTTGAGATGATTAGCTGGGTTTAAGCCGGCCCCTGGCTCTAGTTAGTAAACCACCTCACCACCCTCTTTCAAATTTTGTATTTTTTGCTTTGTGTCGCTCTAAAAATATGTTGTAAATATCCTTTAACAAAGTGAAAATAACATTTGGAAACACTTTTATACACTTAAAATTTCATTTATAGCCTACTCATTTACAAATATGATATAATGCCGAACTGATCAATAGGCTATGTACATTCAAATGTGAATATATATGAAAAGAATATATCAGTCAAATAAAAATTGTCATTTCTGACTATTTGAAAATGAACTAACGTTTTTCAACAGGATACTATGATGTAAATACCTTATTTGGATAAGTAAACCACACCCTTAGATAACCAATAAGAATTTGTAGAAAATGATAGCCTATAGATTAGTGCAGATTTCAAGTATAGGGGTGAAACGGTTCTCGGTAAAAAAAAAATAATAATAAAATCGAACCGTGCCGTTCTGCACACTCGGTTCGGCACGCACTTGCACCGCGGTTCATCTCAAATCTGACGACACATACGCATCTATAATATGGTTTGTAGAAAATAAATAAAACAGACAAACAGATTTTTGCCGTATGCTTTATATGACCAGTCATTTACGCCGTCATTACCCGAGAACTTACACGCGCTCTGAGAAGATTTGTGCACTCGTCCGAAGCGCGCACGCGGAAGCGCTGTACAGCGCGCAAATATTGAGGTCTCTTTCAAGTCTTGTGTTTGAACGGACAAATTCACACAAAATTATGTCAACATGCCCGTCTTGGCGAGTATCCTAGCAAACATTGTCGTTTATGTCTTAAGTGAACTTATACACTATAGAGAAAGAACGCATGTGTTCAGTATCAGTGTACTGATTACTGTATTATGTCTTAAAGAGCCCTTGCATTCCTGCTGTCTGAATGTGTTTTTAATGTTAATCAAACAACAAAAGACAAGAAAATCACTCATTGCTTATGACTGAATAGTAACTTAATAATTAATAATGATTGATCTTTATTTAATTTATACAGTGAAGATTACATGCAATGTTGTTTTACATTTTATTAGCTACTTTATTCAATTTCTGTACCTTTAAAACTGGATACATGAAAAACCTGAAAAGCTTTTTGTATCTTTGCTTTACTGAATTTATTTGTGCCGTTTGATTATTTGTTCTTATTTTCTTTATTTTTATTTGACATACCGAACCGTACCGAAACCGTGAGCCTAAAACCGTGATACAAACCGAATTGCACCCCTAATTTCAACGCAGATTAGCAATTAAAATGTGCTTTTCAAAGGACATTTAGATACTTTTGTAGGAAGGCACAAGTCAAGAGCCGATTGTCCAAATGTTTTAAAGGGTTTATGGAGCTCAGTCAACACCCTTGCTAGGTAGGTATGAGGTGAACGGCTCTCAGGGGCTACATTTACACTGTCAGTCCAAATCTGATTATTTTTGTATCCGATTGGAAAATGATCTAAAATTATTGACATCCACATTGTGTGTCCACATATGAATGTAGCTTGGCCATTCACACTTGCTAAATCTGATCAGATATCAATTGGATATGCACAAAAATCAGCAGTAGAGGTCACATGATCTGCCTTGGCTGCTGTTTAGTTCAGAGCGCCTACTGCAGTGACGTGTGTGCAAATTGTTATTTGTTGTATTTAAACTCACTCAGAGGGTGTACTTTTATCTAACTAAGTTACTTTTGCATGTTTCCTTTTCAGAAATGTTGAGGTATGATTTATATCCAAATACTGGTATTGGATTTTATCTTTGGGATTTAGACTAACAGGTAAGACCTTTGAAAGAGGGTGGTGATTTCCTATCTCCATACAAAATATGATGTGAACATTTATATAATTGCAAACATTATTTTATGGTGGTGTCTTGGAATAAATTCACCTTCACAAGCACTCTCTCTATACTACATCCATCTATTGTAGTTCGGGTCACACAACATGGGTGTTTAAGGAGAAATCAAATATATAAACACTTAATTTGAATATAGGGACATGGTGAACACACACAAAAAAGATCTGAGAAAAAACCCTCTTAAAAAAATACTATACATCTACTCACTTTAAATGCACACTTTAAGGCCATAAGGACCCAACAATTCTAAGGATATCTTCTTTTGAGTGACAGTTCAGTCCTAACAGTTCAGATTGGGCTGCTTGTGCTATCTTCAAAAAAGAGTGTACATGATAGTTTAGTTTTAAAGCCATAGTTCACATAAATATGAACATTCCATCATTATTTATTCACCCTCATGTTGCTGTAAATCTGTATGCTGTTATTTTTCGCAAGGAACACAAAAAGAGAATTTTTATACAGCTTGTTTCCATGCAATGATAGTTAATAAAAAAAAAAAATCTAAATTCTAAATTTTTGTTGTTGTAAGATTTTTGGATTAAAATATCCAAAACCACTAGAACAATGTTATATATTTTATTGACTTGTGTACTTACATTATCCCAAATGTTTCTAAGAATGTTTAAATCCAGAGAAATAAGCAATTTTAACCAGGACACGGACCGTGTCGCATTACCTTTGGTTTCCAGTTTTATTTTATAGAAACCATGGAAACACCAAAGACGCTTTAATATATTATGTGTTTTTTCAGACAGGTGAGCAACTGTTTGGATACTTTCATCGACAGAAAACTAATAATGTTAACACAGTAAGTCTTATTGTTTAAATCTTGTTTTTTGAGTACCATGTTTTACCATGCCTAATATCGATCTAGCTTACTGCAGTGTGCAACAGTGTCTCATAGTAGACGCCAAGCGAACGCACAGAGTAGCACTATAACAACTGTCAGCACACAAATGTATCTAATATGATAAAATAGTGCTGCGTTACCACACTTGACCGGAAGAAGTGGAAGCGGCGACTGCGGCATAATAAAAGCTCCACTGCTCTCGAGCCATGTGTCGCGCTTGTCTCTCATTAGCAATCGCTCCAGCGGCTTTGTTTCTGCTCCTACAGCACTCGGCCTTGCTCTGCTTCATACTACAGTAACGTTAATAATCTCATCCCTGAACATGATTTCTGCCCGAGTCTCATCCCAAGACTCATTCTTTTCCACCAGCTGTAGATGTGAAGACAACACCTCCCATGATTTCGCAAAATAAAGAAGTCATCAAGCTACACCTTTGTTTTGAATAAGCGACCTCTAGCGGCGAAAATTTACATATTGTGCCTTTAATTGAAATGAAGCGGAAATAAATAAAATCTAAATATTAGATAAACTTAAGCTTAAACAAAAGTGATTTTAGTAATTAAATTACTAAAACTAAAGCTAAATAAAAATTAAAAGCACATAACATAATTACTAAAATGAAAATGAAAACTGAAAATGTAAAAATAAAAAACATAAAATATCAATAAATACTATAATAGTGTATTGTTTATATACTATTATAGTATTTTTTTATATTTTACATGTTTTTTATTTTTATATTTTCAGTTTTCATTTTAGTTTTAGTAATTATGTGTGTGTGTATATGTATATAATATATATATAATGTTAGCAGCATGGGTTTGGAACAACATGTGGGTGATTAAATAAAGACAGAATGTTCATTTTAGTTGATCTGTGAACAGGTGTAAACTCATTTGTGTGTATGTTATTCAGACTAGGCTGCGTGTCCCGCTGGAGTACCTGCGTTGGCTCAGCAGGTGGCGTGGTGGTGGAGGGGTCGGGGGGCAAAACTGATGCGGGTGGTGATNGAGGCGGCGGGGGAGGGAGGGGCGGCTGCTGTTGCTTGCCTCCCTCCCGTGACCTGATGGGCGTGGACACAGCCGATTGGATGAGGCGGTGGGCGGGGTTGTGGCTGAGGAACGCCTCCACATGGCCACGCCCGGCGGCGTCCATGACGATCACTTTCACGATCTGCTGGCACTGGATCAGGGTGTCGGGGGAGATGGTGAGGGCGGAGCCAGGGGCGGGGCTAGGCAGGACGGCCAGGTGTTGCTGAGCGCTGGGTGGGGCCAGAGGAGAGCTGAGTTGGTATGTTTGGAGCCTGTTGTGAATTGACACCTAGTTTAGAAACAGCCAGAAGCAGGAAGCGTTATCAGCCTGGCCTGCTGCACTCTCACGGCCCTCTGGTGCGGATCACACGACGAGGCCATGCCACAGAGCATGCAGGCGGCAAAACACGGCATGACTACGTACATACAGCGCGGTCGGAGTGGGTGAAAGCAGGGTGACTTCCTACTTGACCTGCCAAGATTTGGATAATTACCTGCTATCTTATGCATTTCCTCTTATTACTGCGCTGCTAATCAAACTGTTATATTTTTATCCTTCTGTAAGAAGCATTAAAGTGCCCCTTGAGGGCCTAGATTCTTGGCAGAGAGGGTCCTTATTGCATGCTGGATAATTTGCACCTTGTCTTGATAGACCTTGTTTGCACGTGTATACGTGTTATGTGCAAGGCATCTCGTGAAAGCGCACTCATGTAGCCTGTCTGTCCATACTAACCACAGCTCATTCCTTTTCGTTTCAGCTCTTTTTAATGAAGTATTTGAATTTTAATGAGTTCCAGTGCAGGAGCTGTTGAAACTACTGCTGATGGAGTCTCTGGACGTGCATTGCAAATCTTAACTTAGTTGTTTCGCAAGCAATAACATTTTCATGTTTACAACATGATAGGCAATTTGCAACCTTTTTTAATTCTGTAATCTAATATACACTACCATTTTAAATAGAGATGCACCGATATGAAATCTATCCACCGATACCGATAGCTGATTATTCAGAGTGATATCTGCCGATACACTGTAAAAAAGCTTTTTTGTAGCTTTCCTGTAGCTCAGTGGTTAGAGCATGGCGCTAGCAATGCCAAGGTCATGGGTTCGATCCCAGGGATTGCACATACTCAGATACAAAATGTATAGTATAATGCAATGTAAGTCGCTTTGGGTAAAAGCGTCTGCCAAATGCATAAATGTAAATGTAAAAAAGAATTGTTGGTTTAACTTGAAAAAGTAAGTTACCTGGTTGCCTTAATTTTTAGTTCATTGAAATTAAAATACAGTGAAGGCGATTGGTTTAATCAACAGAAACTCAAAATATTATGTTATCTGAACACAGATAACATAAGAAAAATGTTCTATTAACAAATCATGAAAATACTTTTTTTTACAGTGTACCGATAACGATACAGATAATTTGGGGGTTCTGCCTTTTACACCTTCTTTCAAATTAATGATGATTTTATTATAATTAATAATTAATCATATTTTTAATTATTATATTTTGAAAGAAATGCAAATAAAAACTTTATTCTATCCATTTCATCAACTTGTTTCAGAGTAACTAGTATCAGTTATAAACAAACACATTACTCAAATTAATATTTACACACATTAACTAAATTCTGAAGATTAAATTATTATTAAACTTTCTGAATGTTATTAATTCATATACAGTGGTGTGAAAAAGTGTTTGCCCCCTTCCTGATTTTTTATTTTTTTTTGCATGTTTGTCACACTCTGATGTTTCAGATCATCAAACTAATTTAAATATTAATCAAAGATAACACAAGTAAACACAACATGCAGTTTTTAAATGAGGGTTTTTATTATGAAGGGAAAACAAAATCCAAACCCACATGGCCCTGTGTGAAAAAGTGCTTGCCCCATAAACCTAATAACTGGTTGGGCCACCCTTAGCAGCAACAACTGCAATCAAGCGTTTGCGATAACTTGCAATGAGTCTGTTACAGCGCTGTGGAGGAATTTTGGCCCACTCATCTTTGCAGAATTGTTGTAATTCAGCCACATTGGAGGGTTTTCGAGCATGAACCGCCTTTTTAAGGTCATGCCATAGCATCTCAATAGGATTGAGGTGGACTTGCTGGTGTGTTTTGGATCATTTGTCCTGCTGCAGAACCCAAGTTCACTTCAGCTTGAGGTCATGAACAGATGGCCGGACTTTGTCCTTCAGGATTTTTTTGGTAGACAGCAGAATTCATGGTTTCATTTATCACAGCAAGTCTTCCAGGTCCTGAAGCAGCAAAACAGCCCCAGACCATCACACTACCAGCACCATATTTTACTGTTGCTATGATGTTCTTTTTCTGAAATGCTGTGTTACTTTTACACCAGACGTAATGGGTCACAAACCTTCCAAAAAGTTAAACTTTTGTCTCGTCAGTCCACAAAGTATTTTCCCAAAAGTCTTGGGGATCATCAAGATGTTTTCTGGCAAAACTGAGACAAGCCTTTATGTTCTTTTTGCTCAGAACTCTGCCATGCAGGCCATTTTTGCCCAGTCTCTTTCTTATAGTGGAGTCATGAACACTGACCTTAACTGAGGCAAGTGAGGCCTGCTGTTCTTTGGATGTTGTTGTGGGGTCAAGCACTTTTTCACACAGGGCCATGTGGGTTTGGATTTTGTTTTCCCTTCATAATAAAAACCTTAATTTAAAAATTGCATGTTGTGTTTACTTGTGTTACCTTTGATTAATATTTACATTTGTTTGATGATCTGAAACATTAAAGTGTGACAAACATGCAAAAAAATAAAAAAAATCAGGAAGGGGGCAAACACTTTTTCACACCACTGTAATTATTGTCTATGGTTTGTGTAAGCGCTCTGTGAAGGGCNTATCTAACTGACCCCAAACCTTTGAACTCAGAGTAAAACAGGATATATAACAGAAAAAAATAGGATTTATTTGCACATGGCATTGATGCTATATTTTAACAAATCCATTGCATTACAGTCACAAGATTTTCTTTAAGGCGAAGGTTGTACGTGTGTGAGCGCGTTATCAGCGCGTCTTATTTGAATACACTGTCGACATCATTTCCACTAATGGACTGGCATAAAGATTTTTAAGTTTAAAGAATTTCACCCTTCAACAACAGCAGCTGTATGCAGGATTAAAACACAGCAGTCAGCAAAAGCCCGAGTGAGAGGCCATAGATTACAGATCACGACGAGGGGCAGTGGGTGGTGTTTTCTGGGGGACGGCAGTGCTGTTATTGCTCTGCACGAGGGGTGTGTGTTTGCAGTGAAGACACCGAGGGCAGGTGTCTCCATTCTGATGGACAGAGGGGACAGAGTGAGCTCAGGGGTCAAAAGCAAAGGTCAGGGAGTGGGGGGACGGTGGGGAGGTTATCTCTGATTCTGCAAGGAGACAGTGATGTTAACTACAATACATGCTGTCACCACCTACAATGACTCTAAAAAGTTTGGAAATACTCAAGGTTTAAAATTGGGATTATGCAATTATCACTGAAGACAATAATCATTTTCTTACTGATTGGATAATAGTTTCTTTTTTAAGTTTATTAGGTCAGCAGCACACCTTTATAGCTTCACTGATTGACTGACAGAACAACAGATCCATCAGAACACAGTTTGAAGATGCTTTATTAATAGCTCTAGTGTTTTTCTATGCTCTGAATTCATTTTTTAATGTATTTCCATAGTTATATATTTTCATAGTCCCTTATCAATGCAAAGTCATCACTAAAAATTATACAGATTTATGCTGATATTATCCAAAATCCCACTTTGCCTAGGGTGTTTCCACACTTTTGGAGGACACTGTAAATACATGCACACAGAATCGGAAAATAATTTTGCGCTGCGCTGCGCTCACACAACGATTTACTGATACAAACCTCTACCGTGTTGCTCGCCGTTTTCTCATAAAAATCATCCCCTGCAAACCACACAAATATACAAGACATCAAAAATAGGCTTAATGTTGTGTATGAGCATGTGTGTGTGTAAATGTGTGTGTACCTGAAGCAGAACTAGGTCCAGCGTGGATGTCTAGTTGTGTGCCGTTCTTGTTAGTTTGATTTCTCACAACCTGTTGTCTTTCTAGTTCCCCTGAGAACCACATGCATAATTCACTTTAATGATGGCCACAACAATAGTATTCAAACCACAGAGGAATGTAGAGAATTCATTTTTATTAAAGCTAACCTTTAGGTAATGATAATTTTCTTTTACATACAGCACATCCCCTTATACGCTTAAAAATAAAGGTTCTTTATTGGCATTGATGGTTTTCATGAAGAACCTTTACCACCCATGGAAACTTTCCATTGCACAAAATGTTCTTTATAGTAGAAAGGTTCTTCAGATTTTTTAAATATTCTTCGCACTAAAAAAAATGGCTCTTTTACGAACTTTTCACCAAAAGGTTCTTTGGGGAACCCAAAATGGTTTGCTTGGACCGCTGCAAAAACCCCTTTTGAACTTTTTTTGTCTTTTCTGAAGCTAATGTGAGTGATGTTTACCTATACAAAACTCACCACTAGGATTGATTAACATGTTGCTGGGTGGTTTCTTACTGTTCCCTAGATCTTAGCTTCTCAATGTAAGTCTATGGGATATGTTTTAGACAAAACATGGACGTCCAGAAACAGAGATGTTTTTATGTTGAAATTTTTAACAAATGTGACTCACTACCCTAAAGCATGTGAACATAAGTAACATACAGTAACATGCAAAGACACTGACTCACACTCAATGCGAATTTGTTCCATCTCTGCCACCTCTGCAATGCTCTCTCTCAGGTCCTCTACAAACTTGAGCAGCTCTTCTGCGCTCTGAGAACAGAAGCTCACCACCTGCTTCTTCTCCGATGAGAATGGAGACAATATCGTGATTCCATGAGGGTAATCTGTGATGGAGAAAACGCATCGTATGTATCACACATCTGATACTGCAAATATTTAGTTATTTCCTGCCTTAAGGATTTGTGAATTTTCCTCTGTTTTTATGATTTAAAAAACATATATCCATTTGAATTAGGTGAACAATTAATAAAATGGTACTTAAAAGACAGAGAAAATTAAAATTGGGTAATTCTTCAGTAGCAGCTGAATTATATAAAGTAATACAACAATATCATTAATTTTTTTCCATGGTAGTAATATCCCCTGTAATACTTTCATGGTCAACTATAACTTATAAACATATGCTATATTTAACTATGTTTTGCGTGTGTTCGTGTTCTTACACTCATTCTCAAACAGATGGAATTGCATTCCCAGTAAGCCCATGGCCTTGCAGAACGTGTATGTTGCGGCACTCTTCTTCTTAGGACATAGTTTTAAGATCTCACATCATAAAAAAAAGAAGATTTTGTTTATTTTCAGTTGTTTGTTTGTACATGTGTGAATATGTGTTTATCTGTGTGTGTCTCACCACTATCAGGTCATTGAAGAGGAACACCTCCCTCTGATGTGAAGCCTGTTTCTGTGGTTTATTTACATCAGTGACCTCATAGAGTCGACTGCAGCACACCAGCCTACGGTGAGGAACTGACAGTATCTGAGGAAGAAAGAGAGAGATCAAAAATCGAGTGAATTCAATTCAAAAGGTACAGCTTCCATCAGCAAAGGAAATGAAAAGGGGGATTTCTGATACTGCATGGGCTGAAGAAAGAAATTAATATTTCATATGGAGGTGCAATTTTTCACTGCGCTGTCATGTGAAGTCTGAAATTATGGCACCAAACTAATGAGCAGTTTCAGTCTCAAGTTTTCCGTTTTTTTTTTTTTTTTTACTTTTAAACCTGTTTTTATAAACGGATTCACGTAGTTGTTAGCATACAGATGTGGGAAAAATTAATGACCAGAAACAGTAATGTGAATTTCACTGGTTGATGCTTTGAGCAAAGTTTATTTTTACTTCATCATGTTAATCAAACTTCAGACTGGCAAATGTTTTTGGGGTCATACAAGTTAAAAGTTTCAGACTTATATATGAAACCCATGTTGTTTACCTTCCTTATTATTCCGTAAGTTCTTATGCAGAACCGGATTCATTTAAATAAATAGAATTTTATGAATTTTTATGAACCAGTTCCATTAATAACACAAAACAGACAAAGCAACCTGTTTAGTTTGATTACAGAACTAATCATCTGTCCGTTCACTGCACGGACAGATGATTAGTTTAACAATTTCATCATTTGGCAATCTAGTTGCACTTCTTTTTTTCCCTAAATATCTCTTACTTAAAATGGTTAAGAAGAATCCCTGGACATTTATGACTATTGCATAAACGGTGCTGGACAAGTTCAATACCTAGTGTTCGTGTTTGATCAAATCATTTACACTAGTACAGGGGTGTCCAGTACTGCTCCTGGAGGGTCACTGTCCTGCAGAGTTTAGCTCCAACCCCAATTAAACACACCTGATCCAGCTAATCAAGAGCTGTGTCCGAAATAGCCCCCTGTACTCTTAAAAAGGGCACTATTTAAAAGGGGACAGCCATTTGTAGTGGTGTCTGAAACCATCGTGGACGTTATCGAGTGCACTGCAAAAAATGCTGTTCTTATTTAGAATTTTTGTCTTGTTTCTAGTCAAAATATCTTAAAGTTCTTAAATCAAGAAGCATTTTCTTGACAAGTACAAATTATTTTCTTGTTTTCAGGAAAAATAAGTCAAAATTAAGTATGTTTTTCCTTAAAACAAGCAAAATAATCTGCCAATGGGGTAAGCAAAATAATTTTAGTCCAAACTGAAAACAAGATTACTGTACACCTGTAGAAAATGCTTCTTGATTTAAGAACTTTAAGATATTTTGACTAGAAACAAGACAAAAATTCTAAGTAAGAACAGCATTTTTTGCAGTGTGCACTCATTCAATCCCACAATGCACCATAATAGCGAGTTTACAACCGATGTACGTTCAATGGCTAGAGAATACCCATGATGCTCTGTGATGGTCGCGTCGAATGAAACCAAAAGATGGCTTCCGCAGCTGAATCATCCATCCATCCATTTTCCAAACTGCTGGTCCAATGTGGCAACAGCATAATATCATACAGATATAAATTCATTTTTACTTGATTATTAAATTGTTTAATAAATGCTAGTTTCCATGACAGAGTTCATCTTACTACTGGAGCTGCCAGTTTGCTACGTTTCAAGCAAAACTATGCAAAAGCTTGTAATGCTTATCCAGCATATCCAGTGTCAAATTCACTCACTCGTTTTCATTCACTCCTTTAAGTGGATTATTAGTGGAGTAATGTGGATAATAGTGAATAAGGGTATAGGGGGCAATTTCGAACACAGCCAAGGTATACTAGAAACTTCCAGGCAGGGGTTTTGAGGCAAGTTGAAGCTAACTTTGTAGGACATCAGCCCTCCACTGCACAAGTATGAGTGATAGAAATGCCAATGTTTGGCTCAGCAAGACCCACTAATAAATGTAATTTTGATGAGACGGTTGTTCGGTCAGCTATCTCACTGTCTCTAATCACCTTTTCAAATCTGTAACAGGTGCAACCCAAACCAAAAGGTGATGCACTTTTCACATTTACTTGACCTTTGTGTTTAATTGGTAGAGAACTGACTCACCGTCTTCATTCCAAGAATGCTTTGCTCCACCCTGGTAACGTAGGTCACATGGTCCTCGTTGGAGCGCAGCTCCCTCTGCTGAATCCGCTCATAAATGCCGGCTAGCATCTCCCGCGGAATATCTGCCCCATCATCCACTCCTGAAGGGGATTTTATTTATTAATTATTATTACATTTTAATATAAATGCAAAAATAAGACAGGAAAATTTGTGTACATGAATGTTCTGGATGGCCTGTGTAATAGGTGTGAATCTTTAGTTAACAAGGACCACACCATATAGAAAAGCAGAAGTGTCACTGTATACTTTTAAGTAACTTATTGCTGTTTAAAGTGAGGATTTATTTGACTCTATTGAAAAGTCCTAGTGCTCAACTAATATTATGCTCTGATTTCATTCCAGTCCCCATGTCTTTACATCTCACTTTAAACAGCTCTCTTATACCGTATGTGTTTGCAGGAAGTATGGCAACAGATCAAAAACTATTTGATCAGAGACCCGGAATCTGTCCAAGACACACACACACACACACACACGCCTACACTCCTAGGAGATAATCAGAATGACTCTTTTGATATTAAAAAATGCAAATTTAAACATGGAGATGGAAAGCTGATTAAAATTGGCAAGATTTAAAATCAAATATTCAATCTCTGACCTCAAAACACCAACACGCTCCAAAGCACACATAAACACACCTCGTAGGTTGCGTATGAAGTCTTCCAGCAGCATCTTGCGCTCTGGTTTTATGTTGGGACTGTACATGTCTGTGTTCAGCAGCACGATGGCAAAGGCCAGGATGAAGATGGTGTCGGGGTTATGAAACTGTTGCACCACGTCAGGGTTACACATGCAATACCTCTGACTGAAAGAAAGACACAGGAATGCACATTTTAGTAAATCTACTGCACCCAGTAAAAGCTGTAGATAAAATTGCCATAGTTAATCTGAAAAATTGCATGTGTGTCAAGGAAATGACTCTTTACTGGTGTGTGTGATTCTCACCTGAATGCTTCAATGAGTCTCTCGACTTTTTGAGCTTCTCCTTGCACTCGCACATGAGCCTGAAACTTCCTCAGAGCTTCATCCAGCTCCAGCATAGAAAAATCCATCTCATCCACCACACAGCTGAGAAAAAGAGAGAGGCACGTAAAACTCATAAATGTGCTCTGTTTAAATTAAGAGACCAATTTATGAAGCTCCAGCACTGTAATAAATGAAAATGTGCCGTTATTACCTTCAGTGGTTGGTTCTTAAATTATAAACCCCAATCCTGAATATGCAGTTATATTCATGCGCTGGTTAACATTGGTCAGGTTAATGTCATCATATTAACCCTAATTGTAATGTTTCCCTTTCAAAACAAGAATATAATTTATTGTTTATTAATTCATGTCATAGTTTAATGTTATGTATTGCCACAATATTTTTAATTTAGATTTACAATTTATTGCCAAATTTTTTTTGCATAATCTAGCATAATTCTTTTTGCATCATTTTATTTCTATATAGTATATTTGTACATATTTTTACATAGTTTTAAATTCAGCTAGTTTATTTCATTTATGAGGGTTTATATAGATGTTTTAAAGGATTTAGGACTAAACCTTTGCCTCACCAGACAGATCGTCTGCAAAATGACTATGATACAGAGAAAACGTCTCAGGTTACGTATGTAACCATAGTTCCCTGAGAACCAGGGAACGAGACTCTGCGTTTGATTATGCAATGGGAAACGTCACGTGACCCAGGTGTCTGAAAGCAACTATCCAACAATTCCAATCCCTATTGGCCAGCGACAGCCTATGACGTAATATGGCGCGACCCGAACGTATAAAAGGAGCGCCTGGAGAAACAGAAGACATCTATCGTCTTGAGGGACTGTTCTGCAGGCAGGCAGCCTGAAGCATGGCAAGGAAACGCAGAGTCTCGTTCCCTGGTTCTCAGGGAACTATGGTTACATACGTAACCTGAGACGTTCCCTTTCGAAAGGGAACTCGCTCTGCGTTTGATTACGCGATGGGGAACGATATACCCACGCCGCCATGCTTGAGGAGAGTGCATGCCAAAAAATATGGCTGACAAACGTCGAGCAGTTTCGAAGGAAACGCTAGCAACTCACCCTCGGGTCACACCAGGCTGTCAGTGACGGCATTTCCTATGGCCAACAGCCTAAGCTGATCCTACAGAAGGCCTTCCTCTATAGAGAGAGAAGGCTTAATAAGGCCGCTAGAGCATCTGAGACCAACTTTTCCGCAGACAAAGTGGTCTCTTCTAGGGAATGAGGCCAGGGAACCGAAGGGAACCCCGACCAGTCACTAGAGGGGAACAAAGTCACCCCCAATGCCACCAGGGAGGCCGACCTGGTCTACTGTAAGGCAAGCTTAGTCTTGGCCAATCCCTGTCTGAACACAGAATCTCAAAAACGTATTCCTTCACAGAAGGGAGCTGGTAAAAGTGACTGCAAAAGAGCAGGAGCAACTCAAACCCACGCGTTGAGACCGGCATCCTGGAGAGCAGAACTCAGCTGAGTGCTATGAACCCTCCTATTGAGGGGAGATAATCCGCTCATCCTAGGATCTACTCAGTGCTTAATTAACGCACTGAGGAGGCTGTGTGCTAGAGAACCCTGATACAGGGGAGCACAAACCAGCAACTGTAGAGTAAAAACACAGACTGTGCCAGACTCAAGGAGGCTGATGTAGTTATAACCAAACCTCAGTAAGGTCTTACCACCAGAACTCACCCTGAGAGGCCAGCCACTCAGAACAGTACTCGGAAAAAGCACCTTTTTACTCTCAAAGCGAGAGGAGTACATAACTGAACTCCAACATGCTACGCAGGAGGCCCATAGGGCCTACCTTAGTAAACATGTGGCATCAGCAGGTGGCGACCCTAATACCAACCATTAGGCCATGCATTCAGAGATTTAGTTTCTAAAAGGAGTGCATATTACGCCACACACTCCAAGAGAGGCCTGCTTAAGGCCTACTCAACAGAGGTGGGGCGTGGCCGATGGTGGTGTTGGAGTCACAAGCATCCTGCCAGTATGTCAGCTAAAAAGGAGGCCTATGGGGCCTACAATCTCAGCAACAAGCGGCATTCAGCCCGTTTGACCATATAACACACACTGTGCCAACATGTAAACTAAAAAGGAGGCCTTATTAGGGCCTACCGTAGTAAACATGTGGCATCAGCCAGTCCAAGACCATATCAACCATCAGGCCAAGCATCCAGTGGAAAACCTTTCACACACTACTTAGAGAAGGAATGCACATTATGCCACCATACTCCACGAGAGGCCTGCTTAAGGCCTACTCAACAGAGGTGGAGCGTGGCCGATGGTGGTATTGGATTCACAAGCATCCTGCCAGGATGTCAGCTAAAAAGGAGGCCTATAGGGCCTACAATCTCAGCAACAAGTGGCATTCAGCCCGTTTGTCTGTATAACACACACTGTGCCAACATGTAAACTAAAAAGGAGGCTTTATTAGGGCCTACCGTAGTAAACACGTGGCATCAGCCAGTCCAAGACCATATCAACCATCAGGCCATGCATTCAGTGGAAAACCTTTCACACACTACTTAGAGAAGGAAATGCACATTACACCGCCATACTCCACGAGAGGCCTGCTTAAGGCCTACACTCAAAGTTATATGCAATATAGCTGTTAACAAGATCACAAAAAGGGAGCTAATAGAAACCAGCTTTTCTCAAAAAGTGGTTCAATACTACCCTGAGTATGCAATCCAACAGGTGATGCACTCAGTAACACCAATAAACCTACAAATGGGGAATATTAGGTCACCAATGTCTCCAAGAGCAGCTACATGAAAAAGCCTGCTATTATGAGAACAGGTGATAACCTGTGGCAGCATAAGTAAGCTCACATATAATGTAGGGCAAAAGTCTAGAACTTCAAAGCTAATTTACACAACGCTTTGATGTATATGCTATTTTCAAAGAGGAAAATAATTTTCTCCCTACAGATTCTCAAATCTGTACTGAGCCATAGAGGACGGATGCTAAACATTAGCAACGTCAACTCAAACTTGATAAAAGAAAACAAGTAGCTCAGAGGAAAGAACACATTTTCCTAAACATAAAAGTTCTAGAAAGTGGGGCCTTGCACACACAGCATGAACTTATCTACGCAAAGATAAGGGCCTACCACCTGAGATAACAGCATCAGGGAGTCTAAAAACAGTCTACAACCTAGCTGTTAAACTCAACAATTGCACCTACATAGCAAGGGGACAATGGGCATATGTGATGGCAACAACTCCCTCGGGAGGAGGCCAGAACTAGGAACTATACAGCCTGACAAGGGATAGTATACATAGGGTTATATGTGAATAACACACCTAACCTAGCTCTAGGCTGGCCGCTAAGCTACGGGCCTTCTTACAGGGCCACAAGCCTAGTGAAGCCTGGGTTTCACCTCCAAATCTCATGGATAAGAGAAAGAAAGTGAAGCTCACAAGCAAACAATGTCGGGCAGCCGATTAAGGCCGACCTAAGCATACATATTAACTGAAGTGACGAGTGCTAACTCAAACTACTCTAAAACAGCAGATGAGAAGATACTCAAACAGGTGGCTAAGAGGCGGCCATTTTGTGGCCTGCACAACATATACTCTAGCCAATCTGTCAACTTCAGTTTGCCCCAAAAAAAACAAATTTTTCTGACTACATGCTCAGAAAACGATACAGGAAAATAAGGTCTTATTTAAAACACATAAAATAGACCCTCCTGCGGCTGAAAGACCGAAGACTCCTAATGCTCCTTTTTTTTACATGAAAGGATGGAATCTAGGGTTCTTTTAAGCCTAAAAGATCCTCTTACTATCAAACAGAAACAGCAGGTTGACATAAATAACCACTATGGGCCCAGCCATCAGTCTGACCATAAGAAGCATCTGAGCATGATATATGTTTATATACATATACCTGCATATAAATATATTATACACACATATATATATATATATGTATCCAGGAGGTGGAAGAAGAAGAAGAGGAGAGGGTAGATAAAAATGGCCCTATATAGCTGGGGAATCGATAAACGCAACGGTGTTTACAATCGATCACCCATCTCACTCTCGCTTCATCCTCCTCCCGTCTGTCTGGGTTCAGATACAAATCTGAACGGCTAGGGGTTTTTCCATGCCCTCCCGATATCAAACACGGAGATCAGGAACGAATGGAAAGTCATGGAAGCTGCTGCATTAATGGACAGAAAGGAACCGCTCGTCGAGCCGTCCGCGCGTGGCCCCTTTCTTAACGCGCTCTCACGGCAGCTGCAGCCCGCCGAGAGGCGCGTCCCAAACACACAGCAGCTCCGCACACACACAACAGCCAGAGGAGCGCTCGCCGTCGGACGCGATGACGTCAAACAAGAACGTCATCGTCATCCACTCGTTCTCTCCAGCCCCGGGGAAGCCGAGAGAAAATATAATTCTCTCAAACCTCCCAACGAGCTCTTCTGCGAGCCCTATGACTGCAGCCAACAGGCACAGATGCGGACACCTCTTCCCTCGGGAAGAGTGCCAAACGAGAACGGAGCGTCCCGATAGGGAGACGCTCACAGTAAACAACAGACAAACACACAGACAGCGCCCTCAAGCACTGTCTATGCGCGCTCCTCTCCAGACAGAAAAACGCCCAGAAAAATTTGTATATCAAGTGTCAAACCCTGGGACACGGATAAACACACTCTCTTGAACGTTTGTAAGGCATAAATAAAAACCCTACCGGAGTCGATATAGTCGCGATCAGACAGAACAGGACCGAAAGATGATGAGATGTCTTCTGTTTCTCCAGGCGCTCCTTTTATACATCCGGGTCGCGCCATATTGCGTCATAGGCTGTCGCTGGCCAATAGGGATTGGAGTTGTTGGATAGTTGCTTTCAGACACCTGGGTCACGTGACGTTCCCCATTGCGTAATCAAACGCAGAGCGAGATCCCTTTCGAAAGGGAACTATAGTGCATAAGGGTTTATGAAGACATGACTCACTCTAACACATCTCTGTTGAACTGCCTCTTGCTGTTACCCAGGAACTCTCCAATCATCTGTCGGCTCAAACCCTTCCTCTGCAAGAGGAAGTGAGCCACACCGATGGCTGTGTCCGGAATAAAGCCCCTGGATATCAAGAACTGGATTCCTTTGTCTGGATTTCTGCAGGAGTATCAAGAAAGATGTAGATGAGTACTAACAACTGATTCTTCTTTTTCTAAAGAAGCTGGAGCTAACACTTTATATTAACTATCATTAAGACAATTAGCTAACATTACATTATATAATGTTATGATATAATATACTTAATGTACATTTATACTTAATGTACATTTAATGAAAAATTTGTTTATATTTATTTATACTTGAATTTACAATACCCATTAAAAATTCTTTTTTTAAAGAATTTTCCACAAAAATATTACAAGCAAAAACTGGTTTCAACATTGATAATGATAAGAAATGTTTCTTGAGCAAATCAGCATATTAGAATGATTTCTGCAGGATCATGTGACACTGAAGACTGGAGTAATGATGCTGAAAATTCAGCTTTGCATCACAGGAATAAATTACATTTTAAAATATATGGAAAACACATTTTAAATTGTAAGAATATTTCATAATATTACTGTTTTACAGTATTTTTGATCATATAAATGCAGCCTATGTGAACACAAGAGACTTCTTTCAAAAACACTTACAAATTCCAAACTTTTGACCAATAGTGTACATGAATTAAGCAAAACTGAATGCTTTTTTGCAGACATATTTTACTTTGTTAAAACCATTAAACAAAATTCTGCCTAAAATCAGAGCAGAAAATACACAAACAATCTGCATTTAGTCAGGTTGTGTGAAAGTTATTATGAATGGAAAAAAAAAATGGAAGAGGTTTGTGTCAGGGTTTCCATGTTTTTACAACAAAACCTGCCCAATTGCTACTCGAAACTAGGCCCCAGCTTTGTGGCGGGGTTCCCCTGGTCAAATTCTAATTTGGGGGATAAATATCATGTTATTTGGGGTCGCTTCAACCCGCGGACATAAAAAAACAACCCGCGGCAACAGTGTTTAAGTAGGAAAACCACAGACTTGGCAACACTAGTGCTTGTGCGCATGTTTGCATATATAAATGTGTTAGGAGAGATATTCATAGCGACAAAACATAGTATTTCAGATTACTCTTTCCACATCCATTAACATCATTCTGTTTCAGAGATGCACACGTCCATTTGTGCATCACAACGTTTGTATTAGCAGCCCTCAGCCAATAACAGCTGCCCTGAGTATCTTATATTTATGTATGTACACTACTATTGGGTACTGGATTAAATTGATCAAAAGTGACAGTAAAGACCTTTATAAAGACATTTCAAATAAAGCAAGTAGTGAAAGCAAGAAGTGTGAAATGAAAAACTCAGAGTGGATTACAGAATTATTACAGGACATTGCTTCATTATAAGTTGATTTAAAGGAAAAAATAAGCCATATGGTCTTTTTTTAATGGACACCAGTGAAAGTTTGTTTTATTTGCACTATTGCATTGAAATGTTCATTTATAATAATACTGATATTTCTGTCTCAGTCTCTCTCTGTATTTGTCTGCTTCTTGCTTTCTTTAGCATCGCATTCCGAGATGACATCACTGTAACGTGCATTATTTCCAGCACACTGAACATCTTCACAGGTCACATCCGACCTTATACGGGCAAACGCACGTGCAAACATGCACACACACGTGCGTCACCCCAAACGTGCTACCCATTGTGAGTGAATAGCTGAAAAAAATACAATATCCAGATACATCTTGACAGAAACCTTGTAAAAACAACATTGTCCCTTAGTCACACAGCCTGAGTAAAACTGTGTCAGTGTAGATCACCTGGTTACCATGGCAACCGTGGTGCTACTCACATCAAGCATGTCAAAGTGAATCTGATCTGAGATTTCAATTGAGTGCTGATGCACTCTGAAGCTTCTAAGGATTGGCTTTATTCTCTCTCTCTCTCTCTCTCTCTGTATATGTGTGTGTGTGTGTGTCTGAAAGTGCTACACACACAAAATGGAGCAGAGAAAGAGCTTCACAATCACCCCTGAGGGAGTGTAATGTAGTCGTCTTGAGTATGTGTGTATGTATACATGTGCAAGTGTGTGTGTGTGTATTTGTCAGTGTGTATCAGCAGGCATAATGAAAATGCACTCAACTCTTTATTCATGGGCAAACTGACCCGGCAAACAAAAGCTCTTTTGTGAAATTATATTTTATTTACAGCAAATGTACCCACCAATAAATTGTACTGTTTTTAAATTAGATTTAGTGGGTCTTGCTAAGGCACACATCACTATTACTGTTGCTCATATTTTGGATTAGTATTTGGAACAAATCTATCAAACGTTTCTTTGTTCATTAAGACCTATAAACCTTTAAACTGTAAACTTTTTTCAAAACTTTCGAATGAGACTTTGACAAGCCAAAATGTACCATGACAAACTTTGCTTTGGTAGTTAAATATTATAGTTATATGAATTTCTTCAAATTTAATTTTACTTTTGTATATTCAAATTGCAATTCTACATCCTTAAATTCAGAAATTGAATCAATATCTTGAAACCAGAATATCATATGTGGTGTTTAACGTGAGGGAGGGCTCTTTGGACTTGGGCCAGTAAATAAATATGTAGCAACCACCCAGAAGACCCTAGCAACAGCATAGAAACATGCTAAAAAAATAACATTCAGAGCACCTTTCTTCAGAAAATGAAATGATCTAGGAACAGATTCACTTCCGTACTAACCGTACCATGACAGAAAACATCAGTTTTCCTCATGAAGATCATAAGATTTGCAGAGCTGTTTTTGTTAACTAAAACTATTGAAAATTGTTTTTGGTAGCTAAAATAAAATATAAAAAACTTAAATGAAATGTTGCCTAGGCAACTAACTGAAAAAAATAAGTTTAAGTTGAATTAATAAAAAAAAAATAAGTTAAAGCTGTANAACATCAGTTTTCCTCATGAAGATCATAAGATTTGCAGAGCTGTTTTTGTTAACTAAAACTATTGAAAATTGTTTTTGGTAGCTAAAATAAAATATAAAAAACTTAAATGAAATGTTGCCTAGGCAACTAACTGAAAAAAATAAGTTTAAGTTGAATTAATAAAAAAAAAAATAAGTTAAAGCTGTAAAGAAATATAGAGAAAAAAAACAGTAACAAACTAAAAGAGCCGCTTTAAAGGTGCAGTGTGTAAATTAGCGTCATCTAGCGGTGAGGTTGCAAATCGACTCAGGCCACCGCTCACCCCTCCCTTTCAAAACACATAGATAAGCTACGGTGGCTGACACAGCAAAGAGTAGCTAGTCAAGCAAACGTGCTCTGTAAAGCAGTTTGTCCATTTAGGGCTACTGTAGAAACATTGTGGCGCAAAATGGCAAATTTGATGTAAGGGGACCCGCGGTGTTATGTAGATAGAAATGGCTCATTCGAAGGTAATAAAAACATAACGTTATTTATACTATATTGCATTTCTGTCAATAGATCCTCCTAAATTTTACATACTGGACCTTTAAAAGAAAGATTTATCTTTAATCTTTGTACTCACACATTGAAGAGGTTGAGTCCTATGCGGTAAAGGCGTTTGCGTGCAATATCCGTCGACAGCGTGCCGCAGGGCGTGTCCTGGCAGTGTGGGCGGGGCAGAGACAGAATCATCGTTTCACACGCTGATGTCGAGGTGCTGCTGCTACTGACGGGCTCTGAGCTGTTTTCCGCCGTCTCGGGCGCAATCTGATTGGTCTGTTTCCCCTCCAGTCCCGCCCCTGCTGTCGGTGCATCCAATCCGGTTGGCTGTTGGTTCTCTTTCTCTTCCTCGCTAGGTGGTGGAGCTGGAAACTCAGGCGCTGCCGGGGCTGATGATGCCGACTGACCTGCGATCTTTCCCCCCTTTTGGGGTTCCGAGCTGGTCTCCTTGGATACGCCGTTACCAAGGGATACTGACTCCAGCATGGAGGAGGAGGAGAGGCGAAAGTTGTGGTTATCAATTTGAACAGTCACATCTCTGAAAGCCATCATGAGTTTACTGGCACTGCGGGGTATGCTCTCCCCACAGCCGCTCGGTGTGGCCTCCTGTAGGGGGTCCATCAGGAGCCCCTCGGGATGGGATCCAGAGGGAGGGGCCGCAGAGGACTTCTCTCCTTCCCCATCTCGAACAGAACTCCAGCTGCTCAAAGCCTCGTCAATAGACCGTGCTAATGACTGAACCTGGCAGTGAGGACAGAATAGAATAGAATAGAATAGAATAGAACAGAACAAATTTGAATAAAATACAACAGAATACAACATGAAATAGAACAGAATAGAATAAAACCAAATACAACAGAATGATCTTTACAACGGAACTGAGTCAACATTGAACTGACTTCAGCTGAACAACAGCCAAAATGCATCATTTTTTTGTTATCGCTGTAGAGCTGCTTTGAAACAATCTGTATCGAATAAAGCACTATATAAATAAAGGTGACTTGACTTAAATAGAACAACATATTTAAAATAAAATATAACAGAATAGAACAAATTTAAATAAAAATAGAACAGAATATGACATATTTGAGTTTAATGAAACAGAACGGAATAGAACCAAATCCAACAGAATAGAACACCATATCTGAATAGAATAGAACAAATTTGAATAAAATAGAACAGAATACAACATATTTGAATTTACTGAAATAGAACGGAATAGAATAGAACCAAATACAACAGAATAGAACACCATATTTGAATAGAAGAGAATAGAATAGATGTCACGTTCAGTACAGTTTAGTTTCTGTTTCATGGACTTTCATTTGTTCAGTTTCCCGCCACTCGTCTGTCTCAGCTGTGTTCTATTAAGTTCCTCCTGTTCACTCTGTCCTGGTCTGATCTACGTTACATTATGTTGTGTTAACCCTGCCTGCCTGCCTGTGTGGATTGTTGTAATTAAACTTGGAGTATTTTGATCTATTGATCTGTCTTCATCTTCCTACCTGAACACAAGTGTTACAGAAGATCGGACTGCCCAAAATGGACAACTGGGCCAAATTTGTCATCCTCAAGAAAGCACAAACTTTTTTACCTTTTCTGTTAACTTTTGTGATCTTGCCACCACCAGCCCCCTCAACGACGAGATCCTGAAGTTGCTTTTCTGGATCGGGCCAACTACAATCATCCCGTCGACCTCCCAAACACCAATGGACAGAACTGGACGGAGACTATCGTTAGGTGTTTGGAGAGCATCGCGTCCCGATCCAGAGAGCAGTCAGACCCAGAGCAAGCTTCTACACCAGCGACCACAGAGATGTCACGTGAGCCCCCCACAGACCGAGCGGCACCACCCACCGCGACGAGCGAGCCAGAGCCCGAGGAAAAGAGAAACAGAGCTTGTCATCACCCTGGATGCAGTGCCCCAACGTGTGAGCCCGTGAACCCAGTGAACGAGGGAACGGAAGCAGAGGACTCGCTGATCGACTTCACCAGGGACTTGTCAACTCCCACCCTATCCCACCCGATATCTGAATCTTCATCGTTGTTTAAGGACACCATCATCATGTCTGGTCTCCTGTCACTTCCACCACTACAGAGCTCAGCCAGTCCTCCAGCCCCATCGCTTCTGGATGTTTGCAGCCCTGCGCTGTCTCTACGCCCTGTCAGGACGTCGAGCCGCAGGTCAAGCAACCATCAACAGCGCCTACCTCAGATCTCTTCATTCCATCTCGGCCTGTCAAACTGTCGGCTCCACCCAGGCTCCTCCCACCTTCGGCTCCTCCAGAGACCCTCGTCTGAGTGACTCCACCGGGTTCCTTCGTCCCGTCGGCTCCCCCTTGGTCTGTCGTCTCTCTGCCTACTCCACGAACATCCGGGCTGTCCACTGCCCTCTGTCCCTCCTCCCCTGTGGCTACAGCGGGCTCCATCCTCCCTGCGGGGTCTCACCAGCGTCGTCCCTGTCCTCGGGTACTCTGGCTCCACCTACGACGCTTAGCGTCGTGACATTGCCTGGGTCTCCTGCACCAGCGATGTCGCTCAGCTCCCTCGACCCTCGGTCTGCGCCTGCGGATCCACCGGCTCTGTCTCCGACGGTCATCCCCCAGCTGTCATCAGCTTCGGCACCACCTGGACTACTCCTTCCCTCGTCTACGCCGTGGGCTGTTGGCACTGGGGAACTCTGGGTCTGTGCCATCGACCAACCACCATCATTGTCGCCAGTGTCTCGTCGTCCCACCATCACCATCCTTTCATTACATCCTGCTATCATCCCTCTTTGTCTGCTTCTCACCATCCCTTCTCTATCACCTCGTCCTCCTCCAAAGCCCCCTCTGGCCCTCCCTCTGTTCTGCCACGGTGCAAAGGTGCGCCTTGCCGGAGGGGGGGCGATATGTCACGTTCAGTACTGTTTATGTTCAGTTTCATAGACTTTCAGTTTGTTTTCATTTGTCACGTTCCTTTGTTCAGTGTTCCGCCACTCATCTGTCTCCCCGGTTACCATCGTTATTAGTTCATATGTGTCAGCTGTGTTCTATTAATTATCCTTGGTTGTGTTTGATATTTTAGTTCATCCTGTTCACTCTATCCTGGTCCGAACTACATTACATTATGTTGTGTTAACCCTGCCTGTTTGGATTATTGTAATTAAACTTGGAGTATTTTGATCTATTCATCTGTCTTCATCTTCCTGAACACACAACTGTTACAATATAATAGAACAAATTTGATTTAAATAGAACAGAATACAACATTTTAATTTAATGAAACAGAACGGGATAGAATAGAACCAAATACAACATAATAGAACAACATATTTGAATAGAATAGAATAGAATAGAATAGAGTAGAAAAATAGAATAGAGCAGAATGGAATATAATAGAACAGAATACAACAGAATAGAATAACATTTGAATAGAACAGAACAACAAAACAGAAGGACAGAAGAGAAAGAACAAATGCAGTAGAATCAAGCAATAATATAGTATGAATGAATAGAACAGAATAGTTTGTGTGCTTGAACTAAATAAGCTGAACTGATTGCACAGAATTCTTGCTGTATCATCATGTATGTTAATGGTGTAACTGTACCTGTTCTGTGAATGTGTCCTCCAGGTGTGTGAGTGTGGTTGTAGTGGCCCCCGGCAGTGACGTGGAGTGTGTGAGCGGTATGCCCATGAGTGAACATCCTTCCATCAGCGCCCGTTCAGCAGAGAAACTTTCCCTCTGCACCCGGACCCTGCGCACTGACATACGCCGCGGGATCCCACTCTCCAGAACTGAGTTACGGATCTTCTGGAAGTTCTTGCTGAGCTGGTACTGACGAAACGCCATCTGAATCTTACAGGCCGCACGCCGAGAAATTAGAGGACCACCATACTTTTGCTCCAGTTCCTCTATCTACAGATAGATAGATAGATAGATAGATACTTATTAACTTAAAATTATCTCATCTTTTCAAGCTCTTAATATCTCTAACATACAGTTTCACATGCACAGAAGCCTATCCGTTGGAGCTTACCTGTTTTTGTTTGAGATCAGGAGAGAGCTCGTATTCTGGAGGATGTGAGCAGGGCGGCACATCAGGCTGACCATCTTTTTTCTCATCTTTCTGTTCCTCTCCTGCAGCAGGAATCGAGCTGAGGTTTCGAATGACACAAGTGAGCAGTGGCTGACCCAGATTTGCTGTCTTTTAATCTAGACTGATCAGAACCCAGTGCGCATTCAAGACTAATTAATTCTGCTTAATTACTACATGCAGGGTTTCACGGATTTCAGATTCAACAAAGTCTTCATGGAAAATGAGGTAATCAAGTGAAGGGTTTAGATCATCATTTCAAATCATCATTTAATTGTCATGAAACATTGCATGAGATAAGCAAAAATTTAATTTCCAATAAAATAAAATGATTCAGTTTTGTATTTTAAACTATTCATTGAATAAATTTGATTTAAATGCATATATATATATGAGAATAAATCACAAAGTATATATATACAAATCAAAAAGTGTATAAAACACTACTTCTGCTTCTAATTAACTTATTTATTAAATACAATAAAATATTTGGTTACTCGCATAGTACAGTCATAATTATAAATTCTAAAAACCAAAGACTGAATCAAACCAAATTTTAGAGGTTAACACCCCACACAATCTTGCATAAGCCCATACATGACAAAGCCATTTTCCTCTCATGTTGGGCTCATGAAAAGCATCTCTGAGTGGAAAGCAGATGTTTAAATCATGAGAGATGTCACAAAGTACGTTTCTTCTGCTTAACATCACAGCTCAACCCCATTTCCATTTTCTCTAGGTTCTCTCTCAGTGTAGACACGGGTTTACAACACACACAAGCACACTGCAGACTGCATTCACTGTCAGCACATTAGCTGCTACCCTGGAGTCAAGGCCACTTAAGCTCTGTAAGCACTCATACACGAGGAGCAGAGAGCAGGGTTTTCCATCTTTCATGCACCAAGTACTGTTTGCCTCTGAGGAACGAGAACAAATGCAGCAGAACCTTAAACGAGAGTGAAAACAGACGCCAATCCACATGGTCGGTACAGATCATTAGGTTGCTACGCAATTGATCTGAGGACCCAAACTGAAATATGACATTCTTTATGTGAGAGAGCATGTGAAGTCATGCAGGTAGCAAAGAGTTTGATGTCATTTCCTGTGATATGACTCAAATAAATATGCTTTCTCTCTCAAGCTGTTTAAAAACAGACAAGTTTCAACATCAAGCAGAAACCCAGGCAGTCGATTCCTGTAAATAAGAGGTGAGAAGCTAATTCATGCTTATATTTTCCCCCTTTTTCCATTTTCTCAACAACCCCATGTACTAATCATTTGGGAAATAACTGGCACACAATCGCAATAGGCTTTCTGCAAAAATTAAAGCCGCTCTCCTGTTCATCAATTACACTGGCAAACTTCATTAGTGGTGCATCAAAACTTTAGTTCATCACCGAACCTGGACCATTTGTGCTAAGGACAAAAATGACATCACCATGTCACCTCCCAAAACGCCCTAGTAACCATCAGAGCACCCTAGCAACTACATAGAAACATGCTAAAAACACTCAGAACACTCTAATAACTGCAAAGCACCAGCAAGTTAATCGAAAAGTAATCGAAACCGAAATTCAGAACCTCTAACCGACGTAATTTTCCCATGTCGGTTATTTGGGTTTTTTAATTCTGTTAATACTTCACGCTTAAAAACATACTACCTCATGTGTAGTCACGTGACTCCGCCCCATCCAGTCAGCGGCATGGAAGCAACGCGGAGGCAAACTCAAACGGCGAGTCAACGCACACATATGATCCCCGAAGTGAGATCACTTTAGCTTGCGTCCTCATGAAAGTTTGTCAATTGTATGTGTTTTAAAGGCATGCCAGTTTGAACATTCAAGCAATTTTAGTCCATCAGATTTGTATTATTATATTGAGCTTCATACAGACAGTAGATGCACATCACGTGTAGACCGCGCGCAGAGAGAGGAACGCAGAAACACATTATCAACACTGTCCTGTGATTTATCACTAAAATAGATTAGAAACTCAAATTATTCTACTTTTGAAGTAAACACTTACATCCCACAGATTCACAATTAATAGAGAGACGGTATGACTAATTCACACATGCAGTCGCTCTCATTAATGCATTCAAATAAATGTACTGGTACTGTGCTAATTTATCTGTATCTGATTTACAACGAGCAGAAATCTATAAGAAATGTTACGAATCATAGATAAAATAACTGCTGAAAGTGAGCTGTTATGTCGGAGCACTCTTTCATCAGGAAAAAATATCCCACTTTTAAAAGTCAAGCATATTTACAGTACAAACCTTGTCAGTGAACTATGAGGGCAAAAAAAAAAAAAATCGTTCATTAATCGTTATCGAGGTAAAATGTTCAATTAATCGAGGTTTTGACTTTAGGTCATATCGTCCAGCCCTACAAGCATGTTTCCTCTTCAATGTAAATAATGTAATTTCTACATGTGATGCCACAGTAAAACAATGCTTAACTATAAGATACTTTATTATATACACACTGTAAGAAGAAATATCTGTAGAAAAATAGATAATGTCCTTTGAGAAAAGTTTACAGACATTTCCTTCAACCCTGAAACACAAAACATGCAATATGTAATTCAAAATACAGGTAAAACACCTGTGAAAAAACAATACTGAAAATTTCTTCATATTAACATTTGGCTGCAAATTTATTAAGTTTCTTTCTTAAAGTGCAGTGAAAATTGTAAATGGTTTAACAACATTATACTGTATATGTGTATTTTACTGTTAAATACTGTCAAATTAATGTTTTTTAGAAGTAAAAAAAAGAAATACCATATAATTAAAAAAGCAGTTTAAGCAGATTGGTATATTAACATCATATCATTTAATGAAATATACAATTATAAGATATAAATTATACAGGCATCCCATAATACCGCTGTTACCACATCAGCCAGTTTTTAATGTAAAGTTAACAGTATTTTTTGTTAATCTTGGTTCTTCTTTTCCTTTTTTTCAGTCATTATTAGCACTAAATCAAAATAGATTTTCTATATAAATAAAGCTGCTCTTTTATGTTCACCACAAAAATTTGAAGATATATGATTCAGAGTTTTCTGTTAGGGTAAAAAAAAATAATGGGAAATTTCTGCCTTATCAGTTTGCTGAAAAGACAAGGTGATCATTTCTTCAAATTTGAACATAAAAGTATAAATTTTCAGTTGTTTGGATCTAATTATGTTCACAGTTATTATTTACTGTTTTATTATGAATAGCTTTTAAGACTTGGTTTTCTTGGCATCATAAAATATGCAGTCAACAAAGCTCAGATGGTTTGAAGTTCCCAAAATAGTGCAGAGCTGCCACATTCGCACATGCATTCTCTCTCTCACACACACACACACACACAGCCTCTCTCTCCACCTGAGTGGTGCTTATCCATGCCGAGAGTTTTCCAGTCTACCAGAGAACGGACCACGGTTAAGCTACACCTGCAACATGCACTAACTCTCTTTCTCGCAAACACACACACACTTACACTCCGCTAGCTTGAATCCCATCACCCAGAATGCCTCAGGCCCAGACAACAGGGACCGCAAACAGAAAACCACTACTATTCAAAGATGAAATACTTAAACAATGCAGACATCTGCGGTAAACTTGTATATTCACACTCTTCTTCCTGCATCAATGTACTGTTTCTCATATTGCACATTTTGCCTGTCGTGTAGAAAGTGTAACTCTCTTCTGATTGGCTTGTTATAGAAGGTGTCATCCTCACCTGGAGCAGGTTATGGAATCTCCCTCTGGGGCCTCTGGTGCTGGACAGCAGAATTGGTGCAAGACGGTCTGACTCCTGTAAATGTTGAAATCCACATTACTGATATTAAATACTATATTATTTACATGTCACTTCATTTGTCTTTCTCAAGCACTTATAATGGTTGCTGTAGCTTAGTGTGGTGTTACTGAACTAGTTTTGCTTCAGAATCCAGATTATTGGGCCTTAAAGGGTTAGTTCACCCAAAAATGACAATTCTGTCATCACTTATTCATTCTCAAGCTGTTCCAAACCTGTATGAGTTTCTTTTTTTCAGCTGAACACAAAGGAAGATATTTTAAATAATGTTTGCAATTAAACAGTTGACGGCGGTAGCCATTGACTTCCATTGTAGGAAAAAAATACTATGGAAGTCAATGGCTACCGTCAACAGTCTGGTTACCAACATTCTTAAAAGCTGCAGTCCGTAACTTTTTTTGGTTAAAAATTACCCAAAATCAATTTTTTGAGCAAGTACATAACCAGCCAGTGTTTTCTAAATAGAGTGGTACTGGTAGGTTTCCTCTGGAAATTTGAGCATGCCGCTGTTCATGTTTGTGTCAGTACGTCACGTCTGTTTCGAAAGAACGAATCCCAGCTAGTAGGCTATATCATATGTGAGGATGCTGAAGGTGGCGGATCATTTATAACCTTTTCTCACAGCAGCTGCAATAATTAAACTTATCATTTTGATGGCAGATTGTATGATATGACAAATGGACAATTAGAGATTAGACTGTACAGAAACTGAAATCTACAGGTAACGCTAATACACACTAAATACATGTAGTCACACAATGCTGATGTTGTTAACATTAACAATTTGAGAACAAAGTATAATAATAATAATTTGCACGGTTTGATCTGAGCTAAGCGATCGTTAGATTTACTCACCACTGGTAGCGTGATTTATTGTAATGCTTTTTTCTCAGTTGGTCAGAACAAAAGTGGTGGTCATACTTCCAAGACTACAATCTGTGATTCCGAAGTACATTATCCACCGGTGCAGTGACTGACAGCCACACATTCTCCTCAAAGCATTAGTTTAATCTGCGCTGAGGAGCCGTGCAAATTTGACAAGACTAAGTTTAATATAACATCTGGTTAACTTATAACATGAAAGTAAGGTTAATAATATAACTTAGATTATACATTTTCAGTTTTACTCAAATTAGGGTGATGCAAAAATGAGTACACCCCACAACAAAAACTACTACATCTAGTACTTTGTATGGCCTCCATGATTTTTAATGACAGCACCAAGTCTTCTAGGCATGGAATGAACAAGTTGGCGACATTTTGCAACATCTATTTTTTTCTATTCTTCGAGAATGACCTCTTTTAGAGACTGGATGCTGGATGGAGAGTGATGCTCAACTTGTCTCTTCAGAATTCCCCATAGGTGTTCGATTGGGTTCAGATCAGGAGCCACTGAATCACTTTCACCCTGTTCTTCTTCAGAAATCCAACAGTGGCCTTAGATGTGTGTTTAGGATCATTGTCATGTTGGAAAAGTGCATGACAACCAAGGGCACGGAGTGATGGTAGCATCTTCTCTTTCAGTATAGAGCAGTACATCTGTGAATTCATGATGCCATCAATGAAATGCAGCTCCCCGACACCAGCAGCACTCATGCAGCCCCACATAAGGACACTGCCACCACCACGTTTCACTGTAGGCACCATGCATTTTTCTTTGTATTCCTCACCTTTGTGACGCCATACAGTTTTGAAGCCATCAGTTCCAAAAACATTTATCTTGGTCTCATCACTCCAGAGTATAGAGTCCCAGTAGTCTTCATCTTTGTCAGCATGGGCCCTGGCAAACTCTAGGCGGGCTTTTTTGTGCCTGGGCTTTAGGAGAGGCTTCTTTCGTGGACGGGACCCATGCATGCCATTCCTCTGCAGTGTACGCCGTATTGTGTCACGGGAAATAGTCACACGAGTTTGACTTTCTACTTCTTTAGATAACTGCAGTGAACTTGCATGCCGATTTTCTTCAACCCTTCTCATCAGAAGACGCTCCTGTCGAGGTGTTAACTTCCGTGGACGACCTAGACGTCTCTGTGAGATGGTTGCAGTTCCATCATTTTTTACATTTTTGTACCACTTTTGCTACAGTATTCTGACTGATAAGTAAAGCTTTGCTGATCTTCTTGTAGCCTTCACCTTTCTGGTGTAAAAAAAAAAATTATTTCTCAGGTCTTGTGACATTTCTCTTCCATGTGGTGCCATTGCTGACAGCATGAAATGGGAAGGGGTTTTAATACCCTTTTATAGTCAACTGTCTGCTGGACACCTGTGTAATGAATAATTAGACTCACCTGTGGTTGAATTCTTGTTAAATTAGTAAAATTTGTAAAATTTAGCTTTGCTCCAGAGACTTTTAGTGGGGTGTACTCATTTTTGCATCACCCTAATTTGAGTAAAACTGAAAATTTTGTTCTCTAAGTTATATTTTTAACCTTACTTTCATGATATAAGTTAAACAGATGTTATATAATGTATATAGATGTTAAAACTTAGTCTTGTCAACATTTTGGAAATAGTTTTTGTGTTCATTGAGATATTGTTTAAAATGTTATATTTCAAAGGGGGTGTACTCATTTACGCTGAGCACTGTAAATGGCTGCTCACAATTTCTTTTCATTCTATAATGTAGTATATACTTCAGTCTAAATAAGGAGCCTGGCTTAATTCAGAGCTCAAGATGAGTCTTGTTTGAGCCCTCCATTGTTGACAGCACATCAAATATGTTTACTTCTCACTCGAGCATAACATGAGAATGTGAAGTGCTATTAATATAATCATATTTGCATATCACTTCCTTGCAGTCCTGCTATTGTGATTATTATGTAATATTCATTAATAATCCAATATTATGTTGTCCCAGCTGCTTTCTTGGTTTAAAAAAAAAAGTGCATCGCTACATTTTTGTGTTCCACTGAAGAAAGAAAGACATACAGGTTTGGAATGACATGAGGATGAGTAAATGATGGCAGAATGTTGATTTGTCTATTGCAAACACTCTGTCTTCACTCGCTAATAAAGATGCAACACTCTCAAAATACACCTGTCATAACCAGACACGCTGATGATAGCGATGTGAGATTAACTTTAATGAGCTGGGTGCATGAGCATAATTGGACCCTAAAACTCATTGGCAATAAGTGTCTCACACTTCCAGTACAACTACATTTATTCCATCATAAACACACAACAAGGTAACATACTCTCAGACTCAAGACTAAGTGTTTTGTACCCTAAAGGAAAACACAATGTTACCATTAAACAAATCAGAGCAGAATGTATCATTCCAGTTTTGCTTGTGGGGTTAACACACACACACACACACACACACAGGGAGTACTCTACAAATGCAGCGTGAGATGTGCACCGAAGCAGATGAGCAGTCGTAATAGATGACAGTGACACACACACACACACACTCAGTCTCTCAATCTTTCTCTCTCTTACTGTGGATTAGATTCCAGCTGGCGGATCAAATTCACATGCACTATGGGAATGTCACTTAAAGCCTCGTTTTATGCATAAATCTGTGTGTGTGCGCATGTAGATCCCTGGCAGTAAAGTGTTTTTAAGCTCTTTTTAAAAAGCATTCTTGCAGCAAAATAAAACCTCTTTCCTGAGACCTTTTTTGCCCTGGAAAGAGTGAACTAATGCTGACCTATAATCATTTTTCTTCCATTTTAGAGTGTGCGGTTAATTCAATACTGGACATAGCAGTGCAAACACACACACACACACACATGCATATAAGCACTGATAGATTACACCCACATGATCTTAAAACAGTATGCTGAATGATTTTATAAATGCAAATCATACATTTTAAGATCACTGAATTATTGATGTGCACTTGTATATTCACTGTGGCCTACATAGTGAAATCCCTGTGTTATGTAATCCTGATGGCGCATGTAATCTGCCTCACCGATCTAGTGTTTTCCTAAAAAAAGACTGATTTGAGAAATGTGTTATGAGAACTCACTCAGATGCCCGTGGGAGTCCCACAGCTCGGCACAAGGTGGCAGGTGTCTGTGGGACCAGGGACCTACAGCAGGGGTTCTGAGCATCATCATCATCTTCATCAGCAGAGTCCGGACTGGCAGTGCTGGGTCCAGCAGGCACAAGCTGCATGTCCAGAGGGGAATGATGCTGCTGCTGCTGAGTTTGAACTGGGGGTGTCCCGGCTCTGCTGGTTCGGGGCAGGCTGGAGGTCCGGGGGGGCGGAGGCGGATGATAGCGGGGAGGATGCCGGTGATGGCTGCTGGAGTCCCGGAGCTGCCGATTCTCACCCGCTAGATCCTCCAGCCGGCGCTCGAGTATGTCTATCCGGTATCGCTGGGTTTGGATCAGACTCTGTTGATTCTGCACTATGGCGGTGAGCTCCTTCAAATAGAGCACCGCCTGCAGAGGGTTCTCCAGGAGGCTTGACATCCCGGTGAGGCTCCCGTGCGACGCTCCTCTTGAAAAAGCCGAGCAATGGTGCTATCCAAGCGGGGTGTCTCGGTGTCAGTACCCCTAAAGTGTACGGGTTGATATTTAAATGGCTGAACTGAGAGAGAGAGAGAGAGAGAGAGAGACAGAAAGAGCGCGAGACCCCCGCCTCCGCCTCCACATCCGTGTCCAGAGCGCGCATGAAGGGACGCGCGGAGTGGTGCTGAGGCGAGGATGTCAAAACACAGGATTGAAGGGGGCGTGGCCGGATTCGCGAGTGACGTCAGGGGGCACGCAATGAGGCGCAATAACAGAGTTTGTTTGGTTTATTGAGACTCATAAAAAATAAGAAATCGAGATCAGCTTTACTTTTGTTTATTACTTCTTTTGTTTATTTTCAGATTTGTTGTTAATAATTAATTATCATTATTATTAACTGCCTTAACATGGCTCCTATAGTTTGTATCTTCAATAAAAATAAAAAAAACATCCCATGTAGGCTAGGCCTACTCATGAAAATGTAGCTACAGAAAAGTTAAATGTGTATTTAAAATGCCTAGAGTCTTATTTTATTGTTACAAATTTAGATTTCTGTTGCTTAGTTACCAATGAATCTGAGAGCATTATGACTGTTGCTTACTAAATAGGCCTAATACTAAGCTTCTATGCAAATAATAATAAAAATAGAACAAAATCAAAAAGGTCATGTGAACATGGTTCGTCATATAGACTGCTAACTAATCAGATCAAAACGTCTTTCCTATTTATTTAGCCGAGGCCTAAGCTACAACACAAATAATTGTTTTAATATTCTTATGGCCTACACAAAAGGTATCCTACAGAAAAATACATATAAAATAATTGCAACCATTAATAATAAAATAACAATAACAGAGATTAAAACAGTGTGTTAAGTCTTCTACGTGAATCATTATTAACATTTTAATGACATTTAATAAACATTTAATTAAATCCTAACATACTGATATGTATACAGATTTTAAACTTCAAAATATGTTTTGTTTTTATTATTTTATGATACTTTTTTTTTTTTTAATCTTTATTAAATCTTTACGATACAAACAGTAAGAACACACAAATAGAGTCATTAATACAGAAATATCAAATAAGACAAGAGCAGAGCCAGGGGGAGTTTCAAATGAATACATTGACGATAGAGCATAACTGAATGGTTTTAGCAGCCTTCTTATTTTTTGAATCATGGATGGAATTGATGTACTGTTCCGTCTCCTTACCAAAAGCAATAAAGGAAGGTTTAGAATTACTAAATTTGGCTTTGTGAATGTGATATTTCCCTAAAATGAGCAATAAATTAATTAGGTATATTTCTTGGTGTTTTTTATTCTTGTTATCATGGAAACCAAACAGTACATTTTTCCATAACAAAGAAAAATCAGCAATAAGTTTAACAGTAATGTATCGGGATAGATCTTTCCAGAAAGTGATGGCATAGGGACATTGCCAGAACAGATGTACCATTGTTTCTGGACATATTCCACAAAAAGAACAGTTAACACATATGTCAGACTTAAACTTAAGGAGATAATGCTTAGCAGGATAATACCTATGTATGATTTTGAAAGAGACTTCTCTTACTTTTTTCGTAAGGAGGTATTTGTAAGGAAGGTTCCAAATATTCCCCCAATTCAGGTTGTCAACAAAGTTAGACCAATAGGAAACAACATTAGGTATGCTGGTGACATCTCTCTGGAATAAAGAGCGAATATTACCATTATTATTCCTCATTGTTGTTGCGAAACAAACTTTACCAACTGAGGTCCACTTAGGTTCCAGATCTGGTAGGCAAGCTGGTTTTCCAGCCCCTTTTAAGAGAGTAAAATACCAGATGGGATGGCATCCATAACAATTGCAAACTCTCTTGGGATGATTGGAATGCCAAAAGTGTTAAGGAATTCAGAATAATTCAGCAATGATCCACTATCATTTATTAGTTGGGACACTAAAATTATGTTATTATTAAACCAAGTTTTATAAAATAAGGATTTATTCTTGAATTTAATAAGCCGATTATTCCTGATGAAGCACCTATGTGGGGAGAAATTATGTTTGTAAATTAATGACCATGCTAAGAGCATTTGTTTATGGAATTTAGATAAAATCAAGGGAATTTTTTCTATTTTATAATCACATAAAAGTAAGAATTCTAGACCACCAACCTTAGAGAAGATATAGTTAGGTATAAAATTCCATGTAGATGTATTATTTTATGATACGTTTTCCCCCCGTTGTTGCGCGCCGACGTCAGGCGTCACGTGATCTGAGAGTGCGGAAGTTTTGATCCTGACACACTCCGAGCACCTTCAAGCTTTTGAACGTTTGTGCTTTTGTCATATAAATGGTCAGGTACAGTGTTTCCTTCTACTTGCATTTATTTTTATAGCAATATTCCATAGACATCTTATAGACATCTCTTTTGAGTTTCTTGCCGCTTTGTTTTCTCGACCGGAGGTAGCAGGATGATTGCATTGTGTAAATCTAATGAGAATCATTGTCGAAATCAACAGTTTTTTTGTTTGTTTTTTCAAATAATTGTCATATTGTTATTATACACTCTTATTAATGGGTTTGCGTTGCGACATACAACATAACACTGTGTATTCAACTTTATCTAACCCTGTGTGCGAGTCGTCATGTGACTGTCATTTGGTAAAGCCTCTGGGTTTGTTTCTGTTAAGGCTGGATCAGTGTTTCATGTTGCTGTACTAGATTAGAGTCTTCTAGATTGGATCTATGTAACAGTGATGAAAGGAGGCAAAAAACATATTAAATTGGCATTTCTATCCAGTGTCCATTGCAACAAACAGTATTGTGGTTTGCCAGCTTCAGTAGCCTGTAGTATGCAGTGTATAGGTCATACGTATATATCACAACACATACTGGATCATTTTAGCTTTTACCATGGCAAATTATAACACTAGATTTATTGTTTGTTTGTGTGTGTGTGTGTGTGTGTGTGTGTGTGTGCGTGCGTGCGTGCGTATCATACCCTTTCAATTTATCTACTGCACAATGTTTGGTTTATTTGATTGTTTTAAAGCTTAAAGCGTAGTTAAGGAACATATTTTTTACACAGATTGAATGATTTATTGGTGTGTATCTGTGTGTATGTGTAGGATGACACACAAACGTTATCTGGAGGGACAGGTGTACTCTGTTCCACTTATCCAGCCAGACCTGAGGAGGGAAGAGGCTGTCCATCAGATCACTGATGCGCTACAGTACCTGGAAACTATATCAACAGACATCTTTAATAGGTAAAAACATTTATACCCATTCATTCATAGTACAGAGTGTTTTTCTGCATCAAGGATCTAGAATCTAGAATTTCTAGATTATAGCAGTACAAGCAAATACTATATATATATTTTGGGATTTTGTATATAAAAAACACTGGATGGAAACATGTGCGCATAAACTACAATGGAAACACGTTTACCAAATACATGCTTCGATGCGCAACTGAAAACTCAACAGTGGATGTGTTTGGATATCTGGACTAACCAGCGGACCAATCGCATCGCTCAGCATCTCAAATGTTGGTTCGGTCATTCTGAAATGCCTGAGCCAAACTCTGTCATCAAAACAGTTAGGAATTATAACCTCCCCAAACTTTCTCACACGACTGTGTTCCCAAACACCAGCATCCGAATGCAAGATAACATGGCAGTGTTTATTGAGTTTCGTATGCGTGCTCTGAGATTCGTACTTTATGATGTGCGAAAAAAGAGCGACAGTGGATTCACAGGTTGCAGAAATATTTTGCTCCAATTTCACAGAAAGTGACGTTTTTATATTGAACACATGGGATGGAAATGCTGCATTATTCGCAAATATTTTATGCAATATATGAATTATGCACATAAGCTAAAAAGCTATTTTTGATTAAAATGGCTATTTTCAATATTTTTAATATTTTTTCCAAATTTTCACTGGCACAACCACAAGAAAATTATCGATTTTATGAAAAAAATTATTTTTAGCAATATATTTTATATGTGCTAAAAAAATATTTATTTAAGCAGTGTATTTTATGTCAAAAATATATTTTTCATATAATTTTAAGTTCTTTACAAAAAAAATTACTACAAATAATATATTAGTTAATTTTTAATAATAGCTGAAGAGTATATAACCTACTTTTTTTTTTTAAATAAATTAATACTTTTATTAATCAATGATGCATTAAACTGATCAAAAGTGACAGTAAAGACATTTTTGATACAGAAGATTTCTATAAAATGCTGTTCTTTTGAACTTTCTATTCAAAGAATCCTGAGAAAAGTGTATCATGGTTTTCACACAGAAATTAAGCAGCACAACTCTTTTCAACATTGATAATAATAAGAAATGTTTCTTGAGCACCAAATCAGCATCTTAGAATGATTTCTGACGGATCATGTGACACTGAAGACTGGAGTAATGATATTGAAAATTCAGCTTTGCATTCCAGGATTGTGAAATATTATTACAATTTATTTCTAATTTCTGCAACTCTAATTGAACTCCATGAAAACTATCACTTCATACAGTTTTAAAGGAACAGGTTCATCAATATCTTGTATGTTAAACCAGCTAGATAACTCTAGAATGAATAACATGTCAGTGCATAATGCAGAGCAAATGTTTATGTGTGCAAGGCATAAAAGCACATGTACATGATCAGCAAACATAAGATGTAGCAAAAATACGCCACTGGTCCTATAAGGTAAATGACAGCTCCGTTCACGGGCCCAAAACACCCTCACACTGGCCCCGGGCCATCCTTATTGTTGCGCCTGGCTATTGAAGGAGAGAGTGTGTTTAGACCGTGTGAAAATAACAAAGAAGAGAAATACAATGAAGGTGTGTGTTTTGCATGAGATGCATTTGTGAAGGAGTGAGTGCTCAAATATGCTAATTCCAGCTGAACAGGCTGGAAAACCATCCACAGCGTTACCATGACAACATGGCACGTAGGGGTCCAGGGAACGTATTTGTGTGTGTGTGTGGTGAAGCAGTGCGTTTCTAGGTCAGCTCCATTAAGCCTCTCCTTCCCCCCTCTCTTTTAGTCATTCTTCTGTCATTTTCCGTCCTTTTCTAATGGAGGGTCTTTTCAGACAGCATGTAGCGCCATAGGGTGCTAGAAAAGCACACTTAGTAGTGATGATGGGACTGTACGCATGCACAATTACGCTCTCATTCCCGCTAAATTTTGTTTATGTATGCAGGCTGGCTTACTGTAGCTGTCCTTTTAAAATCAAGGGATCTTTTTTTTTACATTTGTGATGCTTGTCCACAGAAGCAGTTTAGAATGGACAAACGAAAGAGATATGTGGTCGGTGGATTACAATAGGTGTAATAAAAAGTCATTATCCAGCCAAGACAGATGGCATTGTCATAGAGCCAGAAGGTCAGAGTATTGGTGCAGTTTTGTCTGTTTAGCATGCTGCAGTACATCATTTACTTGGCTTATTGTTCAGACCGTTGTTTGGAGAAGTTTGCTGCAAAGTTTCGCATTCGTCCTGGTTGTTGCTTAATATTATGGGAAATATAGCTGTCACAACTAGTGGTTGACAAATATGGATTTTTCAGTGACCAATGCTGATATACGCTGCCGGTCAAAAGTTTTTGAACTGTAAGATTTTTTAATGTTTTTAAAAGAAGTCTCTTCTGCTCACCAAGGCTTCATTTATTTGATCCAAAATACAGCAAAAACAGTATTATTGCGAAATATTTTTACAATTTAAAATAACTGTTTTCTATTTGAATATATTTTAAAATGCAATGTATTTCTGTGATGGCAAAGCTGAATTTTCAGCATCATTACTCCAGTCTTCAGTGTCACATGATCCTTCAGAAATCATTCTAATATGCTTATTTGCTGCTCAAGAAATATTTATTATTATTATCAATGTTGAAAACAGTTGTGTTCATTTTTTTTTTTCAGGATTATTTGATGAATAGAAAGTTCAAAAGAACAGCATTTATCTGAAATATAAAGCTTTTGCAACATTATAAATGTCTATACTTTCACTTTTGATTGATTTAATGCATCCTTGCTGAATAAAAGTATTAATTTATTTCGTAAAAAAAACTTTCACTGTCCCCAAACTTTTGAACTGTTGTAATAATGTTACAAAAGCTTTCTATTTCAGATAAATGCTGTTCTTTTGAACTTTCTATTCATCAAATAATCCTGAAAAAATTGTACACAACAGTTTTCAACATTGATAATAATAATAACAAATGTTTCTTGAGCCGCAAATCAGCATATTAGAATGATTTCTGAAGGATCATGTGACATTGAAGACTGGAGTAATGATGCTGAAAATTCAGCTTTGCCATCACAGAAATACATTGCATTTTAAAATATATTCAAATAGAAAACAGTTATTTTAAATTGTAAAAATATTTCACAATATTACTGTTTTTGCTGTATTTTATATCAAATAAAGGAACCCTTGGTGAGCAGAAGAGACTTCTTTTAAAAACATTTAAAAAAATCTTACCATTCAAAAACTTTTGACCAATAGTGTATAAAGGCCATAGTGTCCAATATTTTTATATATAATACATTTATTTATTTATTTATTTTTTAAAGAGGTTTTTCCATGTTCACCAAGGCTGCATTAATCTGATAAAAAATACAGTAAAAACAATAAATTTGAAATATTACAATTTAAAACGAAAAAATAATAAAGAAACCATGATATATATATATAATGGTTTCTATATTTAGTTTTAAATATATATATATATAGTAGCAGAAGTCTTTGAAGAATAGAAACATTTATTTGAAATAGAAATCCTTTACATTATAAAACTGTATAACATTATAAAACAACATTGCAACATTATAAAAGCCTTTAATGCATCCTTGATGAATAAAAGTATTCATTTCTTTTAAAAAAAATGTTCTGACTTCAAACTTTTAAACAGTAGTGTGTTTATATGTTTATATAATATACAATGTATATACTGTTTTATAAAAGCAATAACGCATTTGTACCTTACTGCTTAGCAAATTAAACATACAAAATATTGCAATTCTATTATTATTACATAAAATTCACTCAGAAATATCTATTAAATAGAATGTTTAATTCTTTGACAAGGCCATAGGAAGATTGAAAATTGAATTTTTGAAATTGAAATTATTAGTGTTGAACATGTAAAAATAGTTAAATATTACTCAAGCATACTGGTTTAAAGTGGATTCATTGCAAACAGTTTCAGTCAATGACAAATTAGTTCAGAATTGAATTTGAGATTACACTTTGGTGAAGTTCCGATTTAAACGTGTTCAAATGTATTCTGCAGACATTTTTTGACTTGGTTTGGCTTTGACAGGGTGTCTCAGAGCGTGGAGAAGAACCGTGCACACCTTCAGTCCGTCACAGACCGGATCAAATTGGCTCAGGCCAGAGTCCAGAAGATCAAAGGAAGCAAGAAAGCCACAAAGGTGATGCAGATGATTCAGACACACTGAAAATCTGCCAGTCAGTCACAAAGTGTAGAAGAGAAACTTATTCTGCAACAACTGTCTGGAGTAGCATGTGAATATGCATAGGCTAATGGTTAAAACAGTGAAAATTACAAAACCTATTTTGCAAAAACATTGTTTCCATTAAGAAAATGAAGCTTTTTTTGCATTGCGATATTATTTTTATGACAATTAAGCACATTTACCCCCAAATTCTCTTTACTACATTGCAAACATCCAAACACAAGTATTTTTTAAATTAGCATGAATTAAATACAATACAACAAATAATACCATGATTTATATATAATTGCTTTTCAATTGAAATAATATATCATAATGTTTTCACATTACAGAAATGAGAATTTGAGGATTAAATGTGCTTAACTGCCATAATGTCACAATGCAAAGTAGTCTTTTTCTTCATTTTCTTTATGCAAATGACGTATATTATTTTTCTTTTTGAGTTGCACCCGAAGATTATTTAAAGTTCCCCTATTATGCTATTTTAAAGTTTCCTATATTTGTTTTGGTGGTCTCCTACAATAGATTTACATGCATCCAAGGTCAAAAAACACTTAATTTTCTCATGATATACATTGCACAGTCTCTTTAATTCCCTCCTAACCGCTAGTCTACTCTGCTCGGTCAGACGGCCTAGTCTGTTATGATTGGTCTTTCGCTTACAGCGCAAGTCGGAAACGAAACGCCTATTACCAAATCTGAATTTTAGCTCCGGAGGCTTCCTCAGCACTTGTGATATACAGTGATATGAATAATGGCGTCAGTCCAGCGCGAGTCCTCATCCTTTTGAAGTGCATGCAGCACTGAAAACAGCATCTTCTCAACATGTCGACAACACAAACCAAACTCTTTCAGGCCTCAGCTACAACTACAGTGTTTCAGGCTGGGTCAAAGTAGACGTCGTTCACGGGCAGTCAGTGAAGGTCATATACTGGCAATATGCAAATTTGCTACATTGTTAGTACGTAGGTATGTAAAAGGAAGTGAGACTGTAATTGCTGATGACTTGTTTTGGCAGTTCAGAATCGATTCTTTCTTTTAGGAGACAATAACTTTATCTTTCGTGCACTTTGATCTTTAAAACTTTGCAGACATATTACATTCACAAACAGCTATATTACACACAGCATGAAAGGCAATATTCGAAAAAGCATAATAGGGGCACTTTAAAGGTCTGAGTGGTTATATGTTTGATGTGTTTGTGTAGGTGTTCTCCAGTGCTAAATACCCCGCTCCAGAAAAACTGCAGGATTATTCTTCTATCTTTACGGGGGCAGTTGATCCCGCATCCCAAAAGCGGCCTCGCTTTAAAGTTCAGAGCAAACACCGCCCACTGGATGACAAGGCCTTACAGGTGAAAGAAATTCAGTCATCTGTCTTTAGCCTCCTTCTTCCTGTCATACTCACTTTCCAGAGTTAATGGATCATATTTTGTTTTTACAAATACATGGAAATTATTGGATATATAAGCTAGCATTTTGTCTTAATTTATTTCTATATACTTTTAGATTGTAATGAATTATTGTAAGGACTTAAAGTCTGCAGTTCATAATTATTTCCCTCTTATAAATGAATGGAGTTTTAAATAAATAAAAAAATCTGACATAAAGAGAGGAAGTGAACTCTATTTATCTTTATTTATTTATTAATATTTTATTGTTTTAAAACATGAATTAAATATGTGTGTTCATTTGTACATTTAACAAATGATATATTTATTTCTATTTTTATTTCCAAAAATCATGGTAACAAAATTTTTTTGTATATTACAAAATACAATGTTAATTCTATCAACTCTGTTACCATGATTTTATGGAGGTCTAGGAGTGACAAATGAAGGACAGATGACCAATTTAATAATTCAAACCTAAAAATGGAAATAAAGAAATTACTTTTTAAATAGACAAATTAAAAGACATATTGAAAACTGCATATTTAATTAATGTTATAAAGTGTTGTTAAAATAATTAATTAGTCAATTACTTTTTAAATTGAAATATATATGGACATATTTAAAACTTTATTTAATTCATGTTTTAAAATTGAATGAATTAAAAATCATTTTTGAAAAAACATTTACCAGTTATTGTTTTTTATAATTTTTTTATACAGACAACGATCAGCTTTTGACTGAATTTTTAGAGCCACACAAGCACTTAACAGTTGTTACATTAAAAAATTGAGGATATTTGTGAAAATGTCAACATTAAATTATTTTTTAATAAGCTGTTTGTAGTTTCACAACCTTGAGCACTAAGCTTGTAATGTCAAATTACAGTGTAAAACTATCAACAAAAAATTATCTTAAAATGATTCATGAAATGACCAACAAATATGTTTTATAGGAGAAGTTGATGTATTTGCCTGTGTGCGTAAACACCAAGAAGCACTCTGAGGATGAGACAGAGGAGGGTTTGGGAAGTCTGCCGAGAAATGTCAACTCAGTCAGCTCCTTATTGCTGTTCAACACAACGGAGAACCTGTGAGTACACACACACCTACACATATTGACTGAATGCTGCACAGGCGATGCAACCTTATTAACGCTTATATAATCATCGCTGTGTGTGTTTGTGTGTTCTCAGCTATAAGAAATATGTGTTTCTTGACCCTCTGGCGGGTGCTGTGACTAAAACACACACCACGTTAGAGACGGAAAAGGAAGATAAACCGTTTGATGCACCGCTGTCAATCACCAAGAGAGAGCAGCTAGAAAGACAGGTGAGATGTTTAGTCACATCTATAATAAAGCAATAAACTGAAAACAGGATGCAAGCTTAGCTGATGTCTCTTTCACGCTTTCTCCTCAGACTGCAGAGAATTATTTCTATGTGCCAGACCTGGGGCAAGTGCCGGAGATCGATGTGCCATCTTACCTGCCTGACTTACCCGGCATCGCTGATGACCTCATGTACAGCGCTGACCTCGGCCCAGGATTCGCACCGTCTGTTCCTGCCAGCAACAGCATCCCTGAACTTCCCTCGTTTGGCACAGAGCATGATGAATCTAGTGGATCCGGTGGGATGATTATTAACATTCTTTTATGGCATATTTTCATTATATTTCAATTTTGAAATATAATTATTTTGGAAAATATAAAAAATAATTGAATTATTGTTTATATTAAAATGAATAAAAATGTACAATGTGACCCCTTTAAGCAGTCTCATTTGTTTTCCTTCATGGTCTATACTTTTTTTAAATTTTTTAAATTCTTTTTTTATGTTTGCTTTTTAAGACTCTCATTTTAGACTTGAGGCTCCGCCCCCTCCTCCTCCTCCACCCCCTCCTCCACCTCC
>RJVU01027559.1:344732-419201 GCA_003731715.1 Anabarilius grahami | reverse complement strand
ATTGCACTGACGCAACACGTCAAGCCACTCCCTCAAGTAAGTTTCATTTTCAGATTTATAGACTTGAATGTATTGTTTATAATTTAATTACATTTTATTATTATTGCTTATAAGGCAAACTGACTATGATGATGTCATTGCAATATTGAAATGCTATTGGTCTACTTTCTTGTAACTTTTTTTGACTGCAAAGATTGTTAAAAGGGATAGTTTACCCAAAAATGAAAATTCTAAAATGAATTACTCAACCACATTTTCAACCAAAAGAATTTTCATTTTTGGGTGAACTTTCCCTTTAAGTGTTCAAAACCTAAACTTATTTAAAACATGACTTTTATATTTCTGCTTTCTGCCCACAAACAACAAAAACAGTCTCTTTTTTTTGTCCATATACACTACTGTTCAATGTTTGTGTTGTTTTTTTGTTTTTTTTTCAAAAGATTTTTAAAAAGTTTTTGAAAGAAGTCTCTTCTGCTCACCAAGGCTGCATTTATTTGATTAAAATTACTGTAAAAAATAGTAATATTGTGAAATATTAATACATTTTAAAATGTTTTCAAATGTAATTTATTCCAGTGATGAAAAAGCTGAATTTTCAGCACCATTACTCCAGTCTTCACTGTCACATGATCCTTCAGAAATCATTCTAATATGCTGATTTGCTACTCAAGAAACATTTCTTATTCCTATCAATATTGAAAACAGTTGTGCTGCTTAATATTTTTGTGGAAACTGATTTTTTTTTTTTTTTGATGAAAAGAAAGTTCAAAATAAATAAATCTCACATTATACATGCCTTTACGTCACTTTTCATTAATTGAATGCATCCTTGCTGAATAAAAATATTATTTCTTTAATAAAAAACTAAATTTGAATGGTAGTGTATGTCAACCACATTCATTTCTGTTTGTGTTTACAAGGTGTGGTGAAAGGCGCCCCTTCTGAGGTGTTACAGCCGTCGGACGGGCGAGCCAGCCTGCTGGAGTCGATCCGAAACGCCGGCGGAATCGGCAAAGCAAACCTCCGCAATGTGAAGGAGCGCAAGATGGAGAAGAAGAAACAGAAGGAACAAGAGCAAGGTCAGACGCCACCAGTGTTTACACTCTGTGCTAAAAACAGGCTGTACATACTGTCAAACAGAGTCAATTAGAGGGTGTTAACATTAGATAAACTGTTATTAGAGTAAGAAACTCATTAGTAGTGTTTGCTCAGGCAAGCATAAAAAATCCTATGGCTCCCAAGCCGTATGTACAGACTTGGGTCAGTATCAACCACCTAACAACACCCTAGTAATTGCATAGGTACATCCTGGCAACCACCCAGAATATATGTAAAATGTGCTGGCAATTTGCAAGAGTACTAGAGTATTCTTTTTTAAAACAAGAGGAATTCATTGTTTCAGTATCTCTGATATAAGGAAGAGCGCCGTGGTATTTGGAAAGGTCAAAAGAGAAATTTACTTTCATTAAATCTGCCCTATTAAGCCTTTTTAAATCTGCTTGACATTTGCTCTGAAATCGACTGGCTCTGGACTCACAAAGTCTCAGATATTTAAGATAAGTTCTTCATTGATATGTTATCAATGGATAAACTATGCGGTCTTTTGAATTAGTCATCTCTGAGAGGTAATTACTAATGATTTAGGACTTGAGTGAGAGTAAATGCCACAGTTAAAATTTGAAAGAACATAATTTAATATTCTTTACTACTTGTTGTTCTCTTTATTCTGCAGAAAATAACAAAGACAGTCTTTGGAAACTGCTTTTCTTTTGAGGAACATAAAATAAAGGAGATATTTAGCAGAAAATTCACTCTGCTATTTTTGTTTCAATGAAAGTTAATTAGGATGGATGCTGTTGAGTCTCTGAAAAGGTCAAAAAAGCACAATAAAAGTGATCTATATGACTTGTGCGCAATATACACTACCGTTCAAAAGTTTGTGCGTGGTTTGATTTTTTGGGGGGGATATTTTTTGGAATAATTCTTATGCTGACCAAGGCTGCATTTATTTGATCAAAATGACAGTAAATATTGTGAAACAGTATCACACTTTAAAATGTTTTCTATTTTAATGTATTTTAAAATGCAATTTTCCTACAATGTAAAGCTGAATTTTCAGCATCAAAACTCCAATCTTCAGTGTCACATGATTCTTCAGAAATCATTTTAATATGCTAATTTGCTGCTCAAAAAAACATTTCTTACTATCATCAATGTTGAAAACAGTTGTGCTGCTTAATTATTTGTGGAAACTTTTTTTTTTTTTCCCCAGGATTCATTTCTTTTTAAGGATTAAAGTGTTAGTTCACCCAAAAATGAAAATGATGTCATTAATTACTCACCCTCATGTCGTTCCACACCCATAAGACCTTCATTCATCTTCGGAACACAAATTAAGACATTTTTTAATAAAATCCGATGGCTCAGTGAGGCCTGCATCGGCAGCAACAACACTCCCTTTTTCAGTGCCCAGAAAGCTACTAAAGACATATTTAAAACAGTTCTTGTGACTACAGTGGTTCAACCTTAATGTTATGAAGCGATGAGAATACTTTTTGTGCACCAAAAATAACAAAATAGCGACTTTATTCAACAATATCTAATGATGGGCGATTTCAAAACTCTGCTTCATGTTTCGAATCAGTGGTTCGGAGCGTGTATCAAACTGCCAAAGTAACATGAAATATTGAAGTTTCAAAACACTTATGACGTAACGAAGCCTCGTTTACTGAAATCATGTGATTTTGGCGCTCTGAACCACTGATTCGAAAAAGCTTCGAAGCTTCATGAAGCAGTGTTTTGAAATCGCCCATCACTAGATATTGTTGAATAAAGTCACTATTTTGTTAATTTTGGTGCACAAAAAGTATTCTTGTCACTTTATAATATTAAGGTTGAACCACTATAGTCACATTTAAATATGTTTCTAGTAGCTTTCTGGGCATTGAAAAAGAGGGAGTGTCATTGCTGGCGATGCAGGCCTTAATGAGCCATCGGATTTTATCAAAAATATCTTAATTTGTGTTCTGAAGATTAACGAAGGTCTTTCGGGTGTGGAATAACATGAGGGTGAGTAATTAATGACATAATTTTCATTTTTGGGTTAACTAACCCTTTTTAATAAATAGAAAGTTCAAAAGAACATCATTTATTAGAAATAAATCTTTCTTAACATAAATGTCTTCACCGTCAGCTTTGATCGTTTTAAGGATTCCTTACTGAGTGTTTGTCTTTAAAAAAATCTAAAGCCTGAAGCCCTGTAATGTGTAACATTTACAAAAAAAGCAATTTTCCCCCTGTCGCTTAAACTAACAATCATCTTTTTTTCCAGTTGGTGCAGCAGTCAGTGGTGGAGACCTGATGTCAGACCTCTTCAATAAGTTGGCCTTGCGCAGGAAAGGTGCGTTTGAAACCTTAATTTCAGTGCCTCAGTCTCTGTGTTTTCATGCTACCTGATCCATTTTTTTTTTGTGTGAATATTTGACAGGTATCTCTGGCAAGGTTCCAGGGGCTGGAGACTCATCCGAAGCACCTGCCAGCTCTGGCGGAGCGTTCGCCAGGATGTCAGATGTGATCCCACCCCTTCCAGCGCCGCAGCAAACGGCCGCAGATGATGAAGATGATTGGGAGGCGTAACCATGGCGACCTAGAGTTGAGTGTGAAACTCAAGAGTTGAAATCCTCATAGACAGTCTGGAAATGTTGTCTCTCCAAGGAGAGCTATGGCGTGTTAAGTGAGACATTTTGTCACTTGTTTTGTAACCTCAAAGTCAGTGAATGAACAGAAGTATGAGAAGATGTGTTCTAAATGTCATTAAAACCCTTAGAGCCAGAAAGATTATATTATTAATGTCAACAACTTCCTCCAGTTCTGATCCAGTTCATCTGATGCCATCGAGGCCGTACAAGCAATTGGTTAATGTGAACCTTAACCATAATGTCAGTTATGAGTAAAACCGGTTGATTTATGTTGACATTAATACTTAATCACACTTTTTGATGAAAGTTTTTCACTTCTCATGGACATTTAGAAAGTGACAGAACTAAGCTGATGTTGAAATAACTAATGTTTTCCATCAAGGAAGAAAAGAATGTTTAAAAAAAAACCTTTTGTGTTTTACATGGACTAAAACATCTCTGGCATTTGTAGCTTTAATACAAAAAAATAAACTCTAATCTACTATGATTGTTTTAGCCCAAACAAACCAGTCTTGGCTTCACATTTTGGAATACAAACACAGAAACCAATCCAGCCTTGTAAAAATGAGTTTTATTTAAATGAAAGGACTGAACCAAAAACACACACTTAAACACAGAACATGAGGACAGAGGCGGCAGAACTCAATAATTCACAAGGCCAGAGTAATCAAACAAACATTCATAATGCAGGACACACCGTAGTACTTTTACACGCTGTCGAGTCGATGGCCTCAGAGCGGCGGTCTCTGTCGCTTCTCCAGGAAGAACTGCGGAATCAAATAAAGGATCAGACAGGGAGCATACTGCTAAAAAATCCTTCTCATCCTGTCATCCTCCACTTCCTGTCATTAGAACAGACCTGCTTACAGAGGGCACAGCTGGAGAACGTCTGTCTCATTAAAACAGCACGCAGCTGGAGAGACACTCAGACGCACTTAACATGCTCCTGTCTATCACACTCTATAAGATTGGCATTCTACCTACTATTTTAGAAATAAAGCTGAATGTTGTATGCATGAGGGAAGTGATCAGCTAAGGACAAAGAAAAAAAAAAAAAGGAAAATCAATTTTTTCGCCTATTTAAAGGGGACTTAATATGAGTGTGTATGTGAAGTCTTAGCTCAAAATACCCCACAAATCATTTTTTATAGCATGTTAAAATTGCCACATTTTTGTGTGTGTCTTTTTAAATGTAAATGAGCTGGTCCCGGACCCTTTTCAAGATGAGGGACATAGTTTCAAGAACTCATGCTCCGGCATACCAGCAACAACAAAACAGGACAATCTCACGCACTGAAAATGTCAGAAACTGTCAATAGTGGTGTTCAGCCTTATATGTTTCAGAATCAACTTTTGTGAAAATCCAGCATTAAAAATACCCTCGTTTGTGAAGCAATCTGGTGCAAAATGATTGGCGCAAACGTATTAGACTTTACTGATTTTTTTTTTTGGAACATTTCCCATGAAAATGAAATTTAACCATGATGTGCTTAGTGACTCAGATTGTGGGAGTCTATGGAGACTCTTATGTTCAATGGTACATCCCATAACACAACACTTGTAATGCCTCTTTGGCGCAGACATGGGCCCTGTCCCAAATAGCACACTTCATAGCACTTTCGGTCTTGTGGACTTACAATGGCTGCCGTGTGCGTGTGTCCGTTAAGTCCACCAGACCGTAGGGTGTCCCATTTGTCAATTTTAGGTCTCGGAACCTCCTTTGTGGTCGATATGCGCCCTCAATGCACACTTTTGCCGAGCCCACACTGGTGCAAGCTCCGCAGCAAAAATCTTCCCTACAGTCAAAGCGGCATTACGTCACGAAAGTGCGGACTCGTAGGAAGACCGCAAGTGTTTAGGGTGCCATTTGGGACAGGGCCAATGTACAACTCCAGCTATGCTAATAGGGTGGGGCTTCTCACTAAGATGACGTCATCGTAGCAGGGAATCTGAATCGGCTCGTTTGAAGAGACTGCTTCTGATTTATGGGAATTATAAAAAAAGACTGTGGATTTTTACTATTATAGGCTGGTTGTTCTCACACTACGGACACACATCGGTGTTCAAACACTTTATAAAAGTGAATTTAGCATAATAGGTCCCCTTTAATATGACTATAATAATAATTAAAATAATAAATATTATTTAAAATGTTTTTATTGTATTATTTAAATTATAAAAATTGAACAGCTCAAATAAATATTACTACTATTGTAATGTAAAATAAAACATATTTAATAGTAACAACAGTAAAATGACAATACTTATATTTATGGCTGTCTTAATTTCTTTGCTTTCAAACTCTAAACCATAGAGCTTTTATTTTGGTGGGAATCCACTGGGGAACCTTAAAGCTTGTGTAAAATACAGAAATCTATATCAATATGGAAAAAAAAAAAATCACATCCCTGATGCATACTGTACATACAGTACAGACCAAAAGTTTGGAATCACTAAGATTTTTAATGTTTTTAAAAGAAGTTTCGTCTGCTCACCAAGGCTACATTTATTTAATTAAAAATACAGTAAAAAACAGTAATATTGTGAAATATTATTACAATTTAAAATAACTGTGTACTATTTAAATATATTTGACAAAGTAATTTATTCCTGTGATGCAAAGCTGAATTTTCAGCATCGTTACTCCAGTCTTCAGTGTCACATGATCCTTCAGAAATCATTCTAATATGCTGATTTGCTGCTCAATAAACATTTATGATTATTTTCAATGTTGAAAACAGTTGTGTACTTTTTGTTTCAGGATTCCTTGATGAATAGAAAGTTCAAAAGAACAGCATTTATCTGAAATACAAAGCTTCTGTAGCATTATACACTACCGTTCAAAAGTTTGGGGTCAGTAAGAATTATGTTTATTTTTTTTAAAAGAAATTAAAGAAATGAATACTTTTATTCAGCAAGGATGCATTAAATCAATCAAAAGTGGCAGTAAAGACATTTATAATGTTACAAAAGATTAGATTTCAGATAAACACTGTTCTTTTGAACTTTCTATTCATCAAATAATCCTGAAAAAAAATATTGTACACAAATATTTTGTACAATTGTACACATTAAATGTTTCTTGAGCAGCAGATCAGCATATTAGAATGATTTCTGAAGGATCATGTGACACTGAAGACTGGAGTAATGATGCTGAAAATTCAGCTTTGCATCACAGGAATAAATTACTTTGTGAAATATATTCAAATAGAAAACAGTTATTTTAAATTGTAATAATATTTCACAATATTACTTTTTTTTACTGTATTTTTAATTAAATAAATGTAGCCTTGGTGAGCAGACGAAACTTCTTTTAAAAACATAAAAAATCTTAGTGGTTCCAAACTTTTGGTCTGTACTGTACATAGTAAACAACAGAGCACATGGTGTCCCACAATGCAATGTGCTCGACTTGACCTTCCATTTTGACGAATGTGATCTCAACTGCATTTTTTAAATAATTTATTGACTTAATATTTGATATGTCTGGCAAAAGCTTAGACATTTTAACAAAAATTGAATTGAAAATTTGATTTTGAAACAACTGGAGAATTGCTAAAACATACAAAAAAAAAAAATCATGTGACCATAATACTAAAGTTTGAAAGTGTTGCATGTTGTTTCACATACAATTTTTAAAAAGTAGACAATACATATACTACATACTGCACAATATGCAGTATGCTTACCCTCCTGACGCTGGCAAAGGCTGGACCAAAAGTTGTGTGCGTGTGTGTGCTGGAACGAATCCATTGTGGAAGTTTCTGCAGTGTGCCTGTTCGGGCGTATCGATGGTCGCACAGCACAATGCATGCGTAATCGCCACTGTGACGAATCGCCCGACCTGTGTGGGGTAAGAAGTCAGAAACAAATGTGTTAAACTGCTTTACTCTGCTTTATCAGCTATTAAACATCTTAAAAACTGTTAGATGGCAGATTGAATAGTCTTAATAGTTGAATTGGTAATAAAACACTAGCATACTAGTTTTATATCCAAGAAATAATAAAAGTACTAGTCTAGTATGCTATTCTCAATTCAGACAATGTGTTTGCCCTTTGTGAAACAGCATTGAATCACAGGAGGTCTTGAGTATGTGGCTCCACCTACCAATAGATTGATTGACAGCTTTCATGCAGAGACTCTCAACCAAAGCCTTCCCGGGACTTTTACCACTAATGTGAGGCTGAAACGGAAGGGAGAGAGTTAAAAATGGCCAATGTGTTTCTGCAAATTCACATCTGCACCATCCCGTATGACATCTCACCATGTGCTTGTCCAGGTAAGCCATCTTCTCCTGCAGCTCTGGTGACTTTATGTTGGGATACGGCATACCAACCATAACGATACATCTAAACGCATCCACAGATGCAAAAAGCTGTTTCATTCAACAATTAAACAAGAACATTTAACAAATAATGTAAATAAATAAAATGTTTTAGAAACATTGTGAAAAAAAACTTAGTTATAACATGAAAAATAAGTCATCTGTAGTATTAAGTACTTCGGATAAAAGCCATTCACGTTGTGAAGACGACGTTTAAAATAAGGTGGATATATACTGCAATAGTTTGGTATTCTATTGTAACATACAGTGCTAGTACTCACCTGCCCAGTTCATCAGAGAAGTTGATTCCTTCACTCATTTTCCCTCCGACTACAGAGAATAGCAGCGCCCCCGTCTGGCCTATTCCGGCATTACTGCAGCGCTGCATTAACAAACCATTTTACACTATAAAAGACTATAAAAAAACACTATAAAACAAATCAAATAAAATTGGTTTAAAAGACGATTAATATGCGTCAATATTATCGATTTAACTGCACAGTCTCTATCGGATGAAATCTGAACTCACTAACTTTGCAACATTGACAGTTATTGAACTGAATGGAAACAACATTGAACTAAACTGAGCTGAATAATGACACTATATTTTCTTCTGTAGTGCTGCCTATTCAGCTAAAATTTAATTGATGAATTTTACAATAAAACTTATTTTCCTGTCAATTCATGTGAAGCTGCTTTGAAACAATCTGCATTGACTTGACTATAGTGACATTTACTGTAGATTTAAACAGACAGATCTGTTCTGGTTTACTGCATAAGGCACAGTCATGTTTGCATGTAATATAAGTATAGTAATATTCACATACTAACACACCTGTATACACTTGGAATAGTCACTGAGCACTTGCTCAACCTGACTGGCTTTTTTCGGCTCCTGGAAAATCTGAAACACACAGAGAGAATCTTAACTCGAGCATAAACTGACTTTGCATGGTAGTGTTGCCGTTTGTGTACCTTCTTCTTAGACTGCAGCCGCTGGAGGACACCGGTGCTTTCCCAGTGTCCCAGAATCCTCTTCTCATATTCGTAGGAGGGGAAGAAACAGACCACGCCCCCCGGCACTATGTTACAGAGGTTTGACAGAACCCGGCCCGTCTCCTCCATCTGATATAGGTAACAGGTATAAAGATCATGCTGAACATATTTTTGTTATCTCCCTGTTTTTTCACTCTACCATTAATTATACAGAATTATTTAGTTTGAAAATGAAATCATTACCAGTGTGAGAAAGTTTAAAAGTAATGCATTATTGTGTTACTCCCAAAAAAGCAACTAATTGTGTTAGTTACTTCTTATATAATAATTTTGTCAAGGTAACAACATCCTTATGTCGTTAGATATTCCCTCAACATAGATCCTATGACAAATATAACATTCTCACAATTTAATATGCTGTCTACAATGCGAACCAAACATGTCACCATATTTATGTGTATTTTGTGGCCATAATTTAAAATAAGCAGATTTTTGTTTTTGCATGCAACCATCTGTGGAATTTTTTATTTGCACATGTAAGTTTTACCATCTGCGGCGTGTCTCTAGTTTGAAAAGTGAACTCCAACTGTTGTCCTGAGGGGCCGGCACAAAGGATTATGGGTAGGATGTTCTCAGGGGGTATGACATGACCTGAAGCCATTACGCAACAGTTACACACATGATTAGCAACATTGCAAAGGATGGTAAGAAGAAATGAGCACAATGACGTAAACTCACCACATGAGAACTCTAAAATACGGTCTTGTGTGACCCCGGCGGAAAACAGAAGCTGCTCTTTGAAATCAGAAACCTGCAAAACATTAACACAAAATAAGTTTGGCTTTCAGAGTGATATTCCACACACTGCGAGTCTTTAATGTAAGGTTATGTAAGCGAGACAGCTGTGTCACTGTCTCCAATAGTCTGTGTATGTGTGTGTGTGTGTGTGTGAGCTGACGGGCTGCATGGTTCCCCCGGCGATGATCACAGCCCTGCACTCCTCGACGATCCGTGCAAAGTGAACCGCGGCGTTCAGCAAGAGAAATTTCAGACTGCTCTGGGCAAGACATGCTGGAGAAAGGAATTATTTGTGAGAGACAATTTCACATGTGTATCCCTATGCAGGTGATCAAATACTCCACTAACCCTGCCTTTGTATCATGACTCGTCCGTCTTTGTTAGCGTTAGTAAGGGCAAACAGGAAACTTTCAACCAGCATCATTGGAGAGGCCATGTTTGGTTTGTCCTCTACTGCCACCTCTTGTTCTGAAACATCTAGAACATCAAAAACACACGTTTTACATTGGGTGCGCGTCTCAATCAGCTCCCTAGTTCAGTAGTCAGGGCACTGATCAGGGAGTCGGCCTCAATCGCAAAATCCTTCCAGTGCACTTGAACGAAAAAATCCCACAATGCACTGCAAAAACCAGGGAGCATCGATGCTCACGATGCTCCCTTACCAGAAAATACACCACATTTCTGAAGTGCGAAATCATAAGATGCATGAGCCAACTCAATAAATATAACGACATGCATGCGATAGAAGATTTGATAAGACAAACCGTTTTTTTTTTAAATTATTATTATTATTATTATTATTATATGTCAGCATAAACGCACATTGCTAGACAGATAGTGAACACATGTAGCTAACATTAATAACAATGTGTTTAAACTGCATTAGTGCATCCTTACTGCATCCTTAGCAGTGCCTGGATTTATGTACACGATATACTGATTCATATAAAATACTATGGTAGTAAACGGGGGGCGAGATCTGTTTGGTTACTGATATTCTTCCAAATATCTTCCTTTGTGTTCAGCAGAACAAAAAAAAACATACAGGTCTGGAGCTACTTGAGGGTGAGTAAATGATGACAGAATTTTCATTTTTGGGTGAGCTATCCCTTTATACATCCGTAAGACCTTCGTTCATCTTCGGAACACAAATTAAGATGTTTTTGATGAAGTCTGAGAGGTTCTGTACCACTCTAAGGTCCAGAAAGGTAGGAATGACATCATTAAAGTCACATACATGTGACTCCAGTGGCTTAAACTCAATTTTATGAAGTGACATGAGTGCTTTGTTTGCCCCCCAAAAAAACCATAATTTACCACTTTACTTACAAAAATATTGATTTGCAACGCACATTCACGAGAGCTTCACGATGCATACGGTTTGTGTTCACACGAGAGCTGACATTGTTGCATGAACACGCTTTGGATAATATTATTTTGTAAATAAAGAGGTAAACTGTTTTTTTTTTTGCACAAACAAAGCCACTGGAGTCACATGGAGTTAATGATGTCATTCCTTCCTTTCTGGACCTTGGAGTGGTAGTTTTGTTGGATCTCTATGGAGGGATAGAAACCTTCTAGACTTCATCAAAAATATCTTAATTTGCATTCCGAAGATGAATGAAGGTCTTACAGATATGGAACAAATAAATGAGTAATAAATGACAGAATTTTCATTTTTGGGTGAACTAACCCTTCAAGATGCATTTTGGTTGATTGGATCACAAGTAGACGAGGCAGACAGTATTTTAATCCGTCCCTTTTGTCCACTTTCGAGGGGAGGGTCTATGGGTGGGTAAATGTAAGGGATTTTTCAGATCTTTCGATCTAATGGACAAAATAAGCTTGTGCAATTTACATATGACAGAAAAACATACAGAGCGCATCAGCTTTCGTTTCTGCTCTTACAGCCATAAGACAGGCCAGCTGAACGTGGTGAGTGCGTGTTAGAAATCAGGAATGGTGTGAGAACATTGAAACCAAACTTGGGTCTTCAGCCGACAAAATTGAAATTCCATCTGGCTAGCGCACTTTCCATGTTTACGCGTTAGGTCAGTAAGCGGTCTTTTGTGGCTGTTCGAACACATTTGTTTTTGACTACCTCTGGAAGTTGTTGAAAGTAGACAAAATCTAAATGTTTTACACCCCATTTACACCTGTATTTAGCTTCGTCCACTTGTGATCTGATTGACCAAAACATACCTTAATACCAGGTGGAAACAAGGTCTAAATGTTTACTGATACCAGATTGTACCTGTAGGTTTGTTCTGAAGCGTCTGCAGGAAACGTCCGAGTCCTTCTGTACGACGGTTCTCTTTGTTCTTCGAGCTGGAGTGTGTGTTTACACCGCTGCCTTCATATTTCTCCACAAATCCACACAGCTACACACAGATCATCAGGGTGTGTTTATGTCCACTTCTTAAAATAAATTCATAAATGTGTTCTCATACTGACCTTTCGGCTGATCATGCTCTTCTCAAAATATTTCTGAACCTTCAACAGACAGATTAAACCACATTAGGAATTATACCAATGTCAAATTAATATTAATAGTAATATGTTTTTGTTTCCAGAATGTACCAATGAAGTTGGTGCAGTGATGTTATTGTTAACCAAAATATCAATATTAGATGAAAAACTTAAAAATGATGCCTTGGCAACTAAGTTCTAACACTACTAAAACTGAAATAAAAATAAAATCTAAATAGAAATATTAAAAAAGAAACTAATAAAAATGTCAAAAGCACATTTTTAAAATTACTTATGTTTTTGTTACCAGAATATACCAACAAAGTGCAGTGTTGTTATTATGTAAAAAATACAATTGTTTTCGTTAATTGAAATAAATTCGAAATAAAATATAAAAGATGAAAAAGTTGCCTTAGCAAATAACAGAAAAAAAATAAAGTTCTAAAATTACTAAAACTGAAATAAAAATAAATTAAAGCTAAATAGAAATATTAAAAAACAGAAGCTAATAAAAATGACAAAAGCACATAACAAAATTACTAAAGTTAAAATAAAAACAGAAAATATAGAGCAAAAGCTAATTCAAAATATTAATAAATAAAATAGTATATAAATAATACTAAATTAACTCAAGAGTTTGAGTAATACCTTAAAAAGGTTTATGTTATCAACTTGACCCTTAAACAGGAAGTCGTTGATAGTCAGCAGCTCACTTCCTGTTGTGTAAAGAAATTAAAAACCAAATGAACATTTTTAGGCTGTTTCTCAATTCCAAAAACTAGGGATGCACCGATACCATTTTTTAAGGACCAAATACGAGTACCGATACTTTTTTTCTAGTACTCGCCGATGTCTATACATTTATTAATTTCTCTCTCTCTCTCTTTTTTTTTTTTTTGAAGTTGCAGTTTTCCAAGCACAACACAGTGAGACTAATAAATGTAGGACAGCTTCTTTAGTATTACTCTAATGAAAAAAGTAATCATTTTTATGTGCTGGTCACAAACTTAAAGAACAAAAATTTCACAATGTCCAATAACCTTCAAAGGGCATAATTACCAATATATATAATTGTTGTTATATAAAAAGAAATGTACAAACAAATTACAAACAATACAACAAATACTATAGAGATACAAATTAAATAAACTTGTTTTTCAGATACAGTAGGTTTATTTACCATGTATACATTTATTTAACATATTTTGTTGTTTTATTAACATTAATGACAAATATAGGCTACGGTCCCTTTAAGACCGAATCCATGGATACTGACACATATCCTGTTTTCACCCAAATGTTTACGTCCACTTAAGCCATAACCGACTGTATTTACATGAGATACTCCAAACGATTAATTTTGATTTTGACAACTATGTGCATTTGACCATTCAGGCACGAGGAGAACTGATTGCGCGCTGTCTGAGAGAACTGGGATCGCGCGCAAGAAAGAGAGAGAGCGCGTGCAAGAGAAAGAGCACTTCTGGTCTGTGTCATTCAGCGCGATTCCGCATATCCACTATGCGGAATCGCATAATTCGTAATAATTCGCATAATTCGTAATTCACTAATCAATTACGAATTATGATTGAAAGCATGCAGTTCGCAATATGTGTGTTGTCATCATTAATTTTGAAGTATTTCCACACCTCTGAGGCTGACATTGTTTATGCTGCTGCTGTTGCCGGTGTCTCTGTGCATGGAAAATTCTGTCAGTTACGTCACGTGAGGTATCGGTCTTTGGTATCGGGGGTATTTTTACGAGTACAAGTACATGAGCTTGGTATCGGGCCAGTGCATCCCTACCAAGAACGCAAAGAACGGATTTGCGTTCTCGTTGCTCAACTGACCATATTCTAAGTAGCGGCCAATGCACAATAAATACAACAGAACATCCCAAACAAATGTCATAACCTATTAAAACATTTATTTCATATTATTATTATTATTATTATTATTATTTAAAATTATTATTTTCATATGATTTTAATTAATTTTATTTTAAAATGGCCGATTTCAAAACACTGCTTCAGGAAGCTTCGGAGCGTTATGAATCAGCGTATCGAATCATGATTTGGATCGCGTGTCAAACCGATAAACTGCTGAAATCACGTGACTTTGGCGCTCCGAATCGCTGATTCATAACGCTCCGAAGCTTCCTGAAGCAGTGTTTTGAAATCGGCCATCACTAAATAAGTCTTTATTTTGTTTTTTTTTGGCGCACCAAAAATATTTTTGTCTCTTTATAATATTAATATTGAACCACTGTACTCACATGAACTGATTTAAATATGTTTTTAGTACATTAATGGATCTTGAGAGAGGAAATGTCATTGCTGTCTATGCAGGCCTCACTGAGCCATCGGATTTCAACAAAAATATCTCAATTTGCGTTCTGAAGATTAACGAAGGTCTTACGGGTGTGGAACGGCATGAGCGCGAGTAATAAATGACAGAATTTTAATTTTTGGGTGAACTAACCCTTTAAGTGAGAACGAGAAGTTTAAAGCTTACAGGCTTCCGTAACGTTGTCCGCCCGCAGCACCTTCTGGGATTTCTAACGGTTCGATTCTCTCAAGTCTGCATTCAATGCATCCTTTGCGGGTACTTTGCGTTCTTGAGTATTGGAATTGAACTTCAACGGTTGATGATGACATAGTACGAGGACGCAAAGAAATACTTCATGAAGGAGGAAAACACTTAGAAGTGAAAAGTTTCTATGCGTGCAGGTTGTGTTTGTTTACCTGCTTGGCAGGACTGATTGTTCGGATTCTGACCCACTTTACCTGTTAACAGGAAATGACAGCAATAAATCAGCTAGATAAAACCAGATGGAACAAGATAAAAATACACAAACAAAACAATGTAGTGCACAGCTTACCTCCGAGTGTTCGCACAAGCCCCTCCAGCACAAAGAGGATCTGTTTGATGTACATCAAATTTTTCGCCTTCAATCGACTTCTGCAACCATCCGACACAATGACATGTACAGTAAATCACAATGATAATGTCATCTAATGTCTCAAAACATGACATGACAAACAAAGTTTGTACTTTTGTGATGGTATTAATAATAAGAAATATTTCTTGAGAAGTAAATCAGCATATTAGAATGATTTCTGAAGGATCATGTGACACTGAAGACTGGAGTAATGATGCTGAAAATTCAGTTTTGCCATCACAGGAAGAAATTACATTTTAAAATATAGTAACATAGAAAGCAGTTCTTATAAATTGTAATAATATTTCACAATAATACTGTTTTTACTGTATTTTTGATTAAATAAATGCAGTCTTGGTGATCAGAAGAGACTTCTTTCAAAAACATTTTGGTGCTCAACAGCATTAGTCCCATTCATTTTCATTGTTTGAACATTCAAAAGTTCTTCTTTTGTGTTCCACAAAAGAAAGAAAGTCATATGGGTTTGGAACGACATGAGGGAGAATAAATGACCCTAAATTAGATGTACGAAATGTTTGAAATGTGTTCTTTACCTGTAGCGCTCACAGTACTGAGAGAGCTGTGAATGAGCCCTGCAGAGCTGAAACATAAGAAATGCGCATTAGTTAACTAGTTAACTAGATCAGACTAGTTTCTGATCAGAAACTAGATCTGATCAGTGAGTTTGTGCATGCATATACCTGTGCTCCACTTATTTCTGTGCTGTGTATGGCTGAGATGGTGTCAGTCAGATTATGAGCCTCATCTATAATGACAATCTGATCCTTTAGTTTGATCCCTGACGCTTTGCGGGTGGAAGCATGGAGCAGTGACTGATACGGCAACACCACCACCTGAGAAAAAGAAAGGCTGAATGCACACAGTTTTATATGAATGAGAGTGTATTCCAGTTGGTGTGTGTGTACCTGAGCTGCAGGTATGGCCATCCGTGTGCTGTAGTAAGGACACGTGTGTGATTCCCGGCCGTGCTGTAGGAGCTGCTCCACGTCTCGCACCTTCACCAGCACTTCGTCCCTCATCGCCATCAAATTCTCAAAACCAGAGAAGGCACACGTCACTTTGGCATCACCACGCCGCCGCTTCGGCTCTAAGTCTGTAGCCTTTTCTCGCTTCTCTGCAGATGGAGGTCAGAACATTTTCCTCATTATGTCATTCTCTCCTGATTATGTATTCATTGGGTCATTTGAAATAGCAATAACACTGTGTTTGAATTGGCAGAGATCGTGTTTATCTTTCTGACCATGTTTGTTTTTCTGCATTTCCAAACAGCGGTCGTTGATCATTTGGACGTTTCCGAGCCGGATGACCTCTGGATTAATGCACAGGTTCTAATAAGGGCAAAAGCGACACAGAAATCATCTGTTTTGCCTTTTATGAATTTTAATGTGTTCATAAGAATTTATTGTTGAAAACTGGCCTAGCATTGTGGCAGCGACTTTTGCTCAGGCAAGCAGCACTCATTTTCTTCAGAAAATTGGAAAATCTAAAATTCATTTAAAAAAATAAAAATTTACAATTCTTGTTATAGGTACTCATTATATATTTTTTTATTGTAACTTTTTATTATATTAAATACTGTATATTGATTATAGTATAATTACAACATTATACACTAGTGTTAACATTTTTGGGGGGTCAGTTGATTTTTCATTCATTTATTTGGATTCATTTAATTGATCAAAAGTGACAGTAAAGACATCTGTAATGTTACAAAATGATTTACATTTCAAATAAATTCTGTTCTTTTAAACTTTCTATTCATCAAAAAAATCCTAAAAAAAAAAAAAAACATTTTCATCAGTTTCCACAAAAATATGAAGCAGCACAACTGTTTTCAACACTGATAATAATAAGAATGTTTCTTTATGAAGAATCATGTGACACTGAAGACTGGAGAAATGATGCTGAAAATTCAGCTTTACTGTCATATTACAACACATTCATTATAAATATCACAGTCCCCAAGCTTTCAAATGGTACAATTATTGCATAAGTGTATATAAATCATAGTCATACTGTAATCACAAGAATGAATCTGGTGTATGTTTACCTGTCTGGAGCCCAGGTTAACCAAGCGGACAGCGGCCCCGTATGGACTCTTCTGTACCTCGTGCACAAACTGAGCCAGCTGAGAGTGAGTTCGGCTACAGTAATAAATCTTAAGATATAAAAAAAATACATTGTTAAACATGCACAATACCAATTCAGGGTGGATTTAAACATGCAGTTTAAACATGCACCTTAGTGACATGATCCTCTTCTAGATCTTCATCATCATCATCATCACACAGCCTGTGGAGGAAGCGCTATGAGAACTCAAGGCTGGGAAACACACACTCATCCAGTCATTCTCAAACACAATCGATACCTGCTCTTGGGCGTGGCCTCATCATCACTCTCATATTCTGCTACAATAAGCCCCTCCTCCTCTGGATCGTGGCTCTCTGACTCCACCCCCTCTCTGCTGAGCTGCAGTAATTTTACAGCCTCATCATCTTCACTGGCCTGTTAAAGGTGCAATAAGCAACCTGATACTTTAACTGTGTAAATATCCATATGAGCAATAGAAATAAAGCAGATCCTCCTTATTTCAATTATTTGTGAAGACTAGATTATTAAAGGTGATACAGAGGATCTTTTCGTCGACTGAGAACCCAAACACTGTTAGTGAGTTTTTGAAATGAGCGCATGCGTAAGAACAACCCCGCTCCTTCACAGCTCAGTTCGAGGGAACGCCTCCCAAAACTCGTGCAGGAGTATTGGAACACGAGTGTTTGTTTACCACCGGCATTCGCTGTGTCGTGTCAGTGGATTCATTATGTCGGACTCACCGCAGGTAACTCATAATCTGCAGTTGTTACTCCTGTCTCCTGACAAAAACATTGCATGCGGCGCCTGTGGAGTGTGGAAAGTTACTGGAGCGCGCAGCCGCGCCCGTATCTCACAAGGAACGTCATGGCAGTGATTGACAAGCCAGAAGGCCAATCCGCGTACGTCTCTCACAAGGAACGTAATGGCAGTGATTGACAAGCCAGAGGGCCAATCGTTTACACGATGATCGCGTAAACGATTGGCTGATGTTTTTAAGGCCCTACCTCGTGCACAGATGATGTATATTAATAATATTCCTTTCAGTGAACCTAATAAATAGTCTTTTATCAGTAAGTAAAGACAGTTTCAAGTAATATTGCAAAAATGTATAAAACAAAACATCCTCTTTAGCACCTTTAAATATTTAAAAAAAATATATATACATGCAGAATTTTTCAATATTTATTTTTTTTCCTCATTTTGAATTTTTCTAAATAGTAAAACCCTGTGTTTATTTCCAAGTACAAATGAAAAAACAAGCCAGATTGCAGTCTGTCGGATCCCACTGTTCATGCACTCACTTTTCTCTTCACAGCATATCTGAGCTGGGCATTGTGTCGGATCATCTCCAGTCTCTCCTCTCGCTTCTTCCGTTTCAGCTCTTCATCCTGAATGAAATTGAGGACAATGATGATATTTTTTAAAGGGTTAGTTCATCCAAAAATGAAATTCCTGTCATTAATTACTCACCCTCATGTCGTCCCAAACCCATAAGACTTCAGAACACAAATTTAGATATTTTTCATGAAATCCATTTCTGAACTACACATAGGCAAGCAATGTCACTGCACCTTTTGAGGTCCAGAAAGGTATTGAGTACTGAGTCGTCATTCGAACGTAGAACACGGAAGCCTGCACAGCATTCACTACGTCAACTGCGTATGACGACAGTTCAAATTGTTAAATAAAGTTGTTATTTTTGTTTTGTTTTTGTGCACAAAAAGTATTCTTGTCACTTCATAACATTAAGGTTGAAGCACTGTAGTCACGTTGATTATTTTAACAATGTCTTTAATTCCTTTCTGGACCACAAAAGGTGCAATGACGTTGCTGCCTGTGTGGCTCAGAAACCCTCGGATTTCTTTAAAAATATCTTAACTTGTGTTCTAAAGATGAATGAAGTTCTTACGGGTTTGGAACGACATGAGGGTGAGTAATTAATGACAGAAAATTTTATTTTTGGGTGAACTAACCCTTTAAATTCTCTTAGACATTGAATTTTGATCTTTTAGATGCCATAGACTCGTGAAAGGCAGCTTGATATTTTTATATATGAAAAACCCAATTTAAAAATAATTTAATTAAATATTATTTGGAAAATAGTTTTTTTACATTACTTTTTTTGTACTCACTATAGTACTGTACTGTTAGCTGTATTATTTAAAAAATTGAATAATTTAATATTATTTATGTTTTACTGTTTTTTTTTTGTTTGTTTTTTCACTTTTTCCCCTAGCACTACCTTAAAGCCCACTGTTTGAGCTTAACTGGCCTTGAAGATCTAATGAACTGTAAAAGGCACATAACAATGGTCATACCTTTAACTTGTTCACCATGTCTCTTTCTGCTTTCTTCTGCACAAACTCAGACACCCAGTCTGGCTCTGATAGTTGGCTGTTCTCCTCCTTCACAGCATCACACTCCTCCGGTCGATCCAGAAGTTTAGCAGCCTCCTGTTTCTTCTTCTCCTCATAGTCTCTCAGCCACGTCAATGCACCACATATTAGACTCAGAGACTTTCCCTGTGGGATCAAACACAAGAATGCTCAAACACCCTCTGTAATCTGTCTTAAAATGGTGAGATGAACTGATCTCATGCGCAGACCGACCGTGCCAGTGGGACTCTCGAATATACCGATTTTCCCCTGATCCAGAGCAGTGTAAAGTGCCTCCATGAAGCTCTCCTGAATGGGATAGGGCTGGAAGGGGAAAGGAAACCGACCGCTCTTGCTCTCCATGTCATATAATCGGGATCAGGACGAAGCGATCCCTAACATACAGACCAAACACCCATAGACTGAACAATTCAACACTGCATTTGGCCAGTAACACACTGACAATAAACACCGCACGGTGTCAACGGAACATGACTTAAGTTCATATTTAAATGTGCCAGTTTTCCCGCGTAATTACATTGAGATTACGAATGGCTGTAAAGAAATATCACGTTATTCCATATCAAAGAAAACACGTTCTGACAGCGTAAACTTCCTTGAACAAACGCGCCAGTCTTCTGCTTTAACCAATGAAAACAAAGGAAATCTTCTTAGAAGATAGGGACCCAGATCAATTTCCACTCTTTCATAAAAACCGAAACAAGAAACTCCAGATTTTCACCCTTTCTTGAACGTCTTTCGTTGATTTTGACGAACGATCATTCTTTTGTTTAAACATCAGTAACGATTTGTTTAAAGTCGTCTGTTTTTATTGTATATTTCATGTGTTTTTTTTCATTTTAGCTTTTGTTTTTATAGAGACATAAAAACAAAAGCTAAAATGAAAAAAAGCACATGAAATATACAATAAAAACAGACGACTGATATTTCGTCTGTTTTTATTGTATATTGTATATAATAGCCTCAATTTACTTTTATTTTAGTTTTAGTAATTTTAGTATTTTTTTCTTCTAACTGTATTTTATTCCAGATTTATTTCAATGACCAAAAACTGTTAATAATTTACCATAACAACACCGTTTTCTTGAATCTTCCATTGATTTTCACAAACTATCATTCTTTTATTTAAACATCAGTAATGTTTTGTTTAAAGTGTATATTTAATATTTGTTATCTATCTATCTATCTAGAGTAAATTCTGACATGTGTAACCTTCATTTTGTGTTTTTGTTACATATTGTACATGCATTTACGTATTAGTATTGTTTTAAAGTGTTCTGTATAAATACAAATGTATATTTTTAAACAATCTTATACTTTTTTTATTATATACACCATTACACAACATTGATATGCAGTGGTAAACTGTATAGTATAGACAGGCTAGATGTTCTTGTTAAAATCTATTATATAAATCAAATATTTAATGTCATTTATTCTGTACACATCAAGTGATTTGAATATAATCTACAATATAATCTGACCGTGTAAACATGCATAACCCTTTTTTCGTTAATGAATGCAGTTAACGTTTTAGCGACGGTGCCTACATTTGCACTCCAAAAGCTCTGGAAAGTTCGCTTCAGTTTCCAGCGGCGGGGCCGAACGTTATATAAACGCCACGCTCATCCCGTTTGCGGACTCAAAAACTACATTTAACGGCAACTAACCTTCAAATTCGCGCTTTAGATCACCAAGTCCATTCCTAATAGCGACAGTAAAGCGGTTTAGTTCTGCTGACGTCGAGTCTTCAGTGATTTCTTTGAAGGAAAGACCTCAGAGAGCCGCTCTGTGAAGAGAGTGGATCTATTGTTTGGACTCTTTTAAAGGAAATATTCATATTAAATCAAAGATGACTGCAGAAGAGGTGGTGGCTGAAGGTTGCAGCATCCCCGTCGAGGGTGAAGACATCACCGCGAAGAAAGATGGAGGTGTTTTAAAGGTAAATGCTGCAGTGCACTGAGCCGCATTGACTCCATGAGGGAGGTTTGACTGACTGAATACATGTAACTGTTAGAGCCAATTTCTATCTGTTAGCTCACTTTACCGCAGCTATAGCTGTTCTATGCAGTCAAATACGAATAAATGTGTTTAATTAATTTAAACGTTATCAACTGGTTTCGAACAGCTCCTGTTGCTAATTTTGCAGCATTGCTAGATCTTTCTAGCGATCTTGTCGAGCTTAAAGGGACAGTTCACCCTCTAAAATGACAATTTTGTCATCAATTTCTCTCTCTCAATGTGTAAAAATACACATTGAGAGTGAGAAAGTGATGACAAAATTGTAATTTTGGGGGCAATTTCTTTCTTATGTTAAGGAGATGTAGCAAAACGTTAGCGATTGGCAGCTTCGGTCACCATTCACTTTCATTGCATATTGTCCTGTCCAACGACTGAGACTGTCATTATGAATAACATTTCCTTTTGTGTTCCACAGACAGAAATAAAGTAATTAAGATTTGGAACAGCACGAGGTCAAGTAAATATAGACACAAAAAAAAATATATATATATATTTTAGGTGAATTTTCCGTTTAATTTAAACATGTTGCAATATTGTTGTTCTATTTGCACAGATTAACCACGTGCAAAAAAACATTAAAATGTCATCCAATATGTATTCATATGTGAGACATTTATGTTTGGGATAATTAAACACTTTAAATGTAATGCATTCAATAATATGTGTCTGAATGGCCTCTAATTATAATGTGCAATATAGCACACCTATGCAGTTTAAAGTAGTTTACTATATTCAAACGTTGATTAAATTATCTGTTGTAATTATGTAATGTATCATTAACGTAAGCATAGGCGTGAACATCTTTCTGCCCTGTGGCCTTTGAAGATTGACAGGTCACAGGTGTAGTGCAGTGCGACTAACAGATTGATGATTAATCTCTTTCTCTCTTCTACAGATGGTCAAGAAGGAGGGTACAGGCTCTGAGTTGCCTATGACCGGTGATAAAGTATTTGTGCACTATGTCGGAACACTGCTTGATGGCACACAGTTTGACTCCAGCCGGGATAGAGGGGAGAAGTTCTCCTTTGAGCTGGGCAAAGGTGGGTATTATAAGGTAAAGTGTATTAAATGTTAGTGTACCCTCTCTGACTCTACTGATATTGATAATGTGAGCTTTATATGGAAATAACGCCTGTTATGATTGGTAAAAGTCGCAATGCAACGGAAGCAGCGACAGATGATTTCTTCCATATGGAGTGCTGCTGAATTATAGAATAGAGCAAAACATTGTTTAGCATGCAAGTCCACCACTTTAAACCATTATTTGCTCTGGCTCACAGGTCAGGTGATCAAAGCATGGGACGTCTGTGTGGCCACGATGAAGATTGGCGAGATCTGCCAATTGATTTGCAAACCCGAGTATGCTTATGGAGCTGCTGGCAGCCCACCCAAAATCCCACCCAACGCCACCCTTGTGTTCCAGGTGAGGTCCAGACGCGTGAGAACAGACTATTCAGAGTATTGCAAGGAGAGGTTTTGTTTTAACGTGTCCATTTGTTTGTCTGGCAGGTGGAGTTGTTTGAGTTTCATGGGGAAGACATCACAGATGAAGAAGATGGTGGAATTATTCGCAGGATCATTACTAAGGGGGAGGGCTACACAAAGCCTAATGAGAGTGCATCTGTGGAAGGTAAAACAAACTATATTCTTATTCTTATAGAGGACCTAATGTAGTCTGAGTAGTGGTTCAAAGGATCACAAAACTCACGCCTGTTTCACACTGCAAGCGTAAGCGGCACGTGAGCAGCGCGTATTTTTTTCGGCGTGCATGTTAACCAACGGATGCATTCACACAGGCAGCAGGAGCAGCGCGTAAGCTGCGCTGCTGATGCTCAATTAAAGTGAAAGCACACTTTTGATGGACAAAATAAATATAATTTCACACAAAAAGTGTTCAAAATGCACAATAAGCATGTCTAATGTGTTTTAACAAGAATTTGAGTATGACAGAAAAGAAAATTAAGAATCAAAAATAATTATAGAAGATTTACCCATTTAAACTTGTTTTTAATTATTCAGTTTGGGTTAAAGTATGGTGTATTATAAAAAACTAAACTAGCCAGAAAATGATATATAAACATTATTTTAGAGATGTATAGGCTGCAGCATACGCAAATCAAACCCGAGTTTGCTGGCTTTTCTCGCCGAGTTTGCTGTCTTGTAAATGTGCATGCGGCAGATGATGTAAAACACAGAGCTTACCTCATTCGTGTGCAGCAATGGATGACACGAGGCGTTTATATGCAAATGTTGTACACCTCCCCATGTTAACAAACTTTCAAGACTATCAAGTTTATAAATGACCACCTTATAAAAACAAATTTATAGTTGTCTTTGTAAAGAAATGCTCACTTTATATGCAGCTTGGAGCCGCTGCTGTGACGCTGTACAAACGCTTCCAGTGTGAATACTCGCGCGTCTCTGCAGCTGCAGTGAAGATGTAGTTACGCTCACGCGCTGCTCACGTGCCGCTTAAGCTTGCAGTGTGAAACAGGCGTCACAGTTCGGCTCATATTACGGTTTTTGTTCGGATCAATTTTCGGATCAGCAAAAATGGCAAATGTAACATTGCTTTCCATTTATTAAAGCACACTTTAAGTACTTAGATAACACAGCAAAAAACTACTAGCCTAACTAAACTACTATCCTAACAAATTTACACACAAATTAATTTTAGGAATTAATTACGCCTAAATGTAAAATAAGACTATAGTATTCACTGTATAAATGAAATATAGATTCTTTGTGAAAGCTGTGTTTTGTTGTTTGATTAACATAAATTACTCAGACAGCAGCTGGTATTTATAGGTTGCTGTCACTTTAAGAGCGAATGCATGGATCCAATATGATACACATCCTATTTCTTTCTCAACTCTTTACGTTCAAGATGCAATATGTACGATTTTTGCAGTAAGATATCCAAAAACCACTAGGCCAGTGTTATATATTTTGTTCACTTGAGTACTTACAATATCCCAAAGGCTCCCGGACGTGTGGGGAGTCACCTGTCAATTGCATCATACCCGCATTAACCCTCGGTCTGCGTCTGTTAGTGGACAAGGGAACAACTGTTTTGATATATTTATAGACAGAAAACTAATTGTTATATAGCTCAACACATTTAGTCTTATTGTTTAAATATAATTTTCTTAATTTTAGCGAGTACAGTGCTTCCCACACATAGACTTTACCTGGGCGGGCCGCTTTTATTGTTTTAATCCTCTTATACTTTTTTATCTGCCCGAGATAATGAAACCATCCGCGTTCGATTTAGAGGCCGTTCACATGTCGCGTCTAAAAACGCATGGAAAACGCCAGCCGCGCCACTTTCTCCTCTTTTCAAAAATGCTCGTTGCTAAGCAATCATGAGCCACGTTCTCCATGAAGACGAAGAAGTTTCAGCAAAGGATAAATGGATTTCCACACCTTGCATTAGCTCTAATACTAGATTATACTACTACTTATGGAGATGAGAAATAAAAAAACCCGCCCTGTACAGATATGATCAGCTGTTCGTCCATCTTGGCAGAGCTTTCGATCATTATTTGAGCGCGTTCGTCCCGCGTCTACATTTAAAATAACGAACTGGGCATGCAAAAGAAGCGACTAACTATTGGAAAGTCTCCCTACACTCTACGTGTTTCGTACCTGCTCGTTCAGTGTGCGCGAGAACTGTTTACTCCCACTGACAATTCCACATGTGCTGCAAAGACCCTCAGAGACGCGGTGAATATTTCACAGACAAAGACCTGGTGCGCGCGCGTGTGTGTGCGTGATCATGTTCGTTCCATATTGCATTTATAAGAGCAGTGTGCCACATCCAGAAAAATTAATGGGTCCTCTGCTGGATGTATATGGTAATTACACAAATTTATTTCCTACAGATTTCTCTAACCAGCAGATGACAGAATTTTGCCTCTAAAACCTAGATCAGTATCCAGAAATAACTCCTATTTAATTTTGATTGATCATCATTATCATCATCAAGTGTTTTTTTCATAAAAATGTAATATTTCATATGCATACAAATGGTGTAGTCGAGGAATTTTGTGGTAAATGGATAAAAAGTAGCCTACTTCATATCCCCCCAAAACACAGCATAATCTGTATCAAAATGAATTTCAATAATTTCTTTTTTTTTTAAGTCACACATTATTTGTTGTTTGTCACATGTAGTAGATCATTTTTGTGCCATGGGTAATGGCAGGATTTTCCACCCGGCTACCACCGCAAGTATATTTCAAACCTTTGGAAAGAACTGGAGTACCATGCTTTACCATCCCTCAGAGAAAAACACTATTTTGTCAAGTAGCTAACATAGCATAATCAGATGCAGCTTTATTTTTAGTATAAAAAAAATGTATTGCATGCCATTTATCAACACAAGCAATCCAGCATTTAATAAATTCTAAAATCCATCTATCTTACTGCAGTGGGTCTCAAACAAGTGTCTCACAGCAGCCACCGAGTGAACGCACAGAGTAAAGTTATAACATAGTTTTCAACACACACTCAAATGTATCTAATATGATAAACAGAGCTGCGTTCCCTCATACTCATGACCGGAAAAGCGGAAGCAGCGCCGGCAACTGTGGCATAATAAAAGTTCCGCTGCTTGTGACATGTGTTGCGCAATCGCTCCAGCGGCCTCGTTCAGCTCCCACAACACTCGGTCCTGCTCTGCTTCATGCTACAATAACATTAATAATCGCATCCATGAACATTATTTCTTCACGAGTCCTATCCCTATTCTTTTGCACCGTCCGTTGAAGTGAAGACCACATGTCCCAAGATTCCGCGCTCAAACTTGGCATCATCAAGCTACGCCTTTGTTTTGAATAGGCCTCTAGCGACCTCTAGCGGACAGAAATCCTACATACTGCACCTTTTAAGACATAACCGAATGTGTTTACGAGAATATTTGCAGAGACTGGTATTTTTACATAATTTTGTGTATGTCCGTTTAAGCGCATGGAGGTGCGAAAGAGGAATCGATTCGCTGTTCGCACGCTATCTGAAACTAGCCCCTCTGTGCGCACAAGTACGGAATTGATGGTGAAATTTATCAATTAATCGACAAAACACATTCGTGCCGAACCGTGGGGCCTGGTCCGTATAGATCACTGATCAACTACGATCTGTTTAACCCCTAAGTTTGAGCGACTGAATGGAGCTCAAACGTAATTCAGGCAGACTACAGCATGACAGCCAGCCATTAGCTGACACTTAGCTGATCCGTAACTCCTCCCACTACCATTTATGCCAGACACATAAGTTTATTCTGTACACTCACTTGCCGGAAGGTGAAACCTTCAGAGCGAAGACTTCCACCAAATAATTATCGTTCAGAGTCTCAACAATAATCTTAATCAAACAGAGTGGTCCTGATTGAATTATGCTTTTCTGTTGCTGTTTGAGCATGAAAAATGTCTGCAAAGTTACAAAGCACAAAGTTACTCCAAAGGGAGTTATCAGTAAGCACTTTTTCTGAACTCCCTGCAACGCCTCAATTGTAGTCTTGAGTTTTCTTCCAGGAAAGAACACATTATCCCTAATTTAAATAATTCCTGCCCAAGGCATACTCAAAAAAAAAAAAAAGGCATGAGGCCTGGTTAAGTTGCAGTACTAGTAGGGGTGCATATGACCAATCACAACACGCTGGTCCAGCTGACCAATCAGCACATTGCACCTTTTTGAAGGAGGGGCTTCATAGAGACATGAACTAAACGGAGTGTTACTGACTGACCAAGAGAGGTGCTGCAAAAATGTAAAATATGTGAAAAATAATGTTTGTTTTTTTTGTTGTTGTTTGTTTTTTTTAACATTCAAGAATAAAAACCTATTCTTGTAAACCAAAAAACAAATTCAAGACTTGATATGGCCTCTTTGAAGCAATCAATAATTGGAGAGCAGTTCATCTTCACTGCAGTCTGCGAGTGTCCTCTAAATGAGTAAATGCAAATGTTATCAGAAGAATGAAGCAAAACTAATTTAATCATTCCTTATTAGTGCACCTTTGCCATAGTTCATTTCTTCTTTTCTTTGATTTAGTGTGTTTGGTGGGCCGTCACGAGGAGCGTGTTTTCGACGAGCGTGAGTTGAAGTTTGAGGTGGGAGATGGAGAGAGTTTGGGCTTGCCTCCAGGCGTGGAGAAAGCTTTGCAATCCATGGAGCAGGGAGAGGAGGCACTCTTCACCATCAAGCCAAAGTAAACACACATTTCTTACACCTGCGCACAGTAGCTGTAAATGTGTGAATGTTTAAATAATTTATTTATGAATCTTAGGTATGGCTATGGAACTGTTGGCAGCGACAAATTCAACATTCCACCTAATGCTACACTGCAGTACAATATCACACTGAAAGCATTTGAGAAGGTCAGTGTCTCCTTCAAAATATAAGCAGTGCATAGCAAAATTTACACCTGTAATACTCGGTATATGGGGGTATTATGATATGGGGGTTTATATTGTAGGGAACTTGTGGGTTTGTAATATAAAATTCACTATATTGTGATGTAAGATTTTGGTCATTGAATCAAGTCCTAAGAACAACTTTGTAGCTTTATTTAAATAAAAGCCATGCTTGAAGATTTATTACAGACTGTAAATGATCAGTTATGCAGTAATGTCTGTACACAGTCATTGTCATGAGGTTAATGCTGTGTCCTGTCACACAGGCCAAAGAATCCTGGGAGATGAACTCGAGTGAAAAACTAGAACAGAGCATCATCGTCAAAGAGAAAGGAACTCAGTATTTTAAGGTAGAAGCAATGTCATGCACACCGACATGTATTTATGCTCTATATTCTATTTTAATCTAACAGTAGTGCTGGGTGGTACACCGGTTTCCGTGTCGCATACAATGTATTTTTCAAATACCGCTATACCGGTGGATAGCTGAAAAAATTGCTGCATCTATTCAATGGCCATGAAGAGCACTATGTATAGTGTATTGAGAGGGGACCTCTATTGAATGCATACCCTTCTTACTAATGGTTATAAGTTTATAACAACAATAAATAAACTCTCTTTAACATGGCAAATACCTTGTAGAGCTCCATGATTTCTGCGATGTAGAAAACGCGGACGGAATTACGGAATCCAGTCACAAATGGAACTTTCTGTATAAAGTGGCAATTTTTGGATGAATAAATCAAAAATAGGGCTGTACAATGAATCAAATTGTGATATGGACTAGTGTCTGTGAATATTAAAGCACAAAAATACTGCTATGTAAATCTGAAGTCTGCATGTCGCTGTGTGAATGAGCGCCGCAGTTTCATCTAATACACACATAGGCTACTGAAGCGCGTGTGACGCTTGTGGTGTTTTCAGTGTCTGCCATGAACCTGACATGTGTCTGACATGAACCTCATCTCCATAGCTGCTATAAGAGTTCATGTCATGAGCTTTTCACCATTTCATTAGGTAAAACAATTGTCATATCATATACACACAGAAACCCAAAGGTCTTCACAGCAACCCGTCAAAATAAAACTTTGGTTTAACTTGAAGAAAATATAACAGAAATTCCACAGTAGAGTATACTTCAAGTAATAATACTGTGATATACCATGAAACCACCAGAATCTTAAAAAATACTGTAATACTGATTTTTGGTCATACCACCTAGCTCTTTCTAATTGTACACTATTTCAAGATCTATTCATTGTACAAGATCACCACAATGATGACTATGTGTCAGTGTTTGTTATGAGGTTACTCTCATTGAATGATTTGTTTCAGTAATTGGAGTGTTTCATGTGCACAGGAGGGCAAATTCAAGCAGGCAGCTGTGCAGTACAAACGCATTGTGTCCTGGTTAGAGCACGAGTCCAGTATGGAGCCGGAGGAAGAAGAGAAAGCCAAAGCGCTGCGATTGGCTGCTCACCTCAACCTAGCTATGTGCTACCTAAAGCTGCAGGATGCTAGCCCTGCCCTCGAGAACTGTGACAAGGTAGGAAATTAATGCTTGTCGCATGGTCAAGGAAGTTGTGGCCTAATGGTTAGAGAGTCAGACTTGTAACCTGAAGGTCGTAGGTTCAAGTCTCAGAACCGGCAGGAAATGTAGGTGGGGGAATGGAACAGTGCTCACTTCCACTCATTATCCACAGATGAGGTTCCCTTGAGCAAGGCACCTAACCCCCAATCACTCCCCAGGCGCCTCAAGCTGCCCACTGCTCCGGGTTTGTTCACGGTGTGTGTGTGTTCAACACTCAATGCTGTGTGTGCGCACTTGGGTGGAATGCAGAGGACAAATTCCGAGTATGGGACACCATACTTGGTTACAAGTCACATCACTTCTACTTCATATATAAGGGCTGCTGAAGTTAATACATCACATTTCGTTTTTTTAAATTGCTTTAATGCAGTTATCAATTCATGTATTCACAGTAGGCTTGCTACAGTAGTTGGTGTTTCTGGTGTTCAGTCGCAACACCGGTTTCATCACTTGCCCACGAGGCAAATTTTTTCAGTTTAAATATTTATATTAAATTTATATTAAAAATATTTAACACAGTATCAGCTTTTCTGCGTTATTTGATCAAGCTCTTATCATGCAAATGCTTTTAAACCATTTAAGCACGACAAGAGAAAAGTGAATGCGCTGTCTATGTCCTGCCTATGTGACACACACACACAACACGCGCCAGTATCGAGTTCTCTTCCGCGTTTTAACGAACCATAACACACACAAATTATGCCAAAATGTCAGTTTTTGTCGAGTGTCCTCATAAGAGCAGTCTTAAATGAGTTAAATTAAGTCTTAAATGAACAAAGATTTGTCAGAAAATGGGACGCGTGTCAGATCCACGTCATGTGCAGCAGTGGCAGATCTTAAAGTGTCACTAATGTTATTCAAAGAACAATGGTAAGAGAGAATATTACTCAGTTCTTGACTAAAGAATTAAACATTGTTCCTTCTTGGTTCCACAGTTTCTACGGTTTGATTTTCAGTTTTTCATATAAACGTTGTGTAAATTAGCCTATTTGTTATATTATATTAGGCCTAGCATGGTGTATTCTTATTCATTTTGTTAATAAGCATTCTATGTTTAATTTAAGCTAGTTTGTCATTGTACTGTTTTGTTGTGTTTTTTTAGTAAGAATAATAACCCACTATTCAAGCAATTGCCGCTAATTTGAAAGTGAAAGTAAAATGCGCACAGCCACACTGGCATTCTTAAGCGATTTAAAAAGAAAAAGAAAAAAAAAGTATTAGGTATTGTCTAGGGGTGTGACGAGACAGGTATCTCACGAGACGAGACTCGAGATTGAGTTCACGAGACAAGATGGCGAAATACATGACTAGAAAAAATATTCTGCAGGTGTATTTGAAATGTTTTAACTAATCATCTTGTAATGAATGTCATTTCAGTTCTACTTTCTGAGTATGAATTATCATATGCAGTAAAAGACAACAATACTCAAGCACTGTAAAAGGTTTTGCCACAAACTCAACTGACTGACTTCTCTCCTGTATGATTTCAGTCTCTTCAGACCTTACTGTACATGATTTATGAGCTTCTACATCTTTTGACCTCCTAACTGAACTCTTTTCCACAAACTGATCATAGAAATAAAAACAGTATACATAAAAATGGTAACACTTTACAATAAGGTTTCATTTATTAACATTAATGTATCAACCAACATCAACTAACAATGAGCAATATATTTGCTACAGTATTTATTAATCTTTGTTTATGTTAGTTAATAAAAAGTCATTCATTGTTAGTTCATGATAGTTCACAGTGCATTAACTAATGTTAACAAATGAAACCTTATTGTTTGTGCTTAATAAGATTAAGAGAAAACTGTTAATCATTTTTATGGTAACACTTTACAATAAGTGCAACCATAATCGCACTCTCTCAATATTCAAAGTACAAATAAGACCAAATTTTACTTTGATACAGAGCTAAGAGATGGTTCCAACTACACTGCCCAGCCTAAAATAGCTCTCATATTGAGAGATATCTGCGGTATTGAAATCGCGTTTGAATGCGCGCTTGTGTTTACTTTCACTTTCAGCGATCGCGCGTAACTCTGTAAATATGGAGCGGCGTCGACCGTTGTCCAACTTAATTAAATGTTTTTTATTTAAATGCAAAGCAAAACGATAGTGGAGGCGTAATGTAAACGTAGCGGTGGCATATTCTTTCCTAATCGTCCTTACCACTCATGGCAACATTTTGCCACTACTTTTCGCCTCGACGAGAAATCTCGTCACAGTTTAGGGCCGTTTCATAGTCAACGCATCTGTACGCATACGCGTCCCCGAGGCTACGCATCGTTACGCTTCGGCCGCCATTATGCGTCGGTGCGTAGCCAAATGTGTCGTCCTAGTTTTTGATACGCGACGCGCCGATGCACGCAATACTATGCGTTGTCGGTGGGGGCGACATTGCAAGTATTGTACATTAATTCAAGTATATTGTGTTTACAGAAGAAGAAGGTTTGAATACAATGGCGGGCGAAGAGGAAAAATTATGCGAACTTATACGTATTCATCCACATTTATACGATAGTTCATCGCAATTACACTCAAATAAAATAGCGTTGGAAAATGCATGGAGAGAGGTTGCAAAATACTGGAAATGTCTCTCCTCGTCCAGGCTTCGCATGGGAAGCACCAGAGAGACAAACTCCCCATCCTGATCTCTTTTTTGATTTAAAGGGCGAACATACCACCGTCTATCTCTGCGTTGCCTTTGTTGCCGCCGATGTAAAATCAGCAACAGAATACACTCCTCTTCAGTTGCCATTTTGATCTGAATATCACGTGACCCGACTCTACTACCCCCTGTTGCGTGAGCGGTGTATTGCATACACGCATCGCCCGTGACGCTTGCGTCCACTGTTTAGACCAGGGGTCCCCAAACTTGTTCCTGGAGGGCCGGTGTCCTGCAGAGTTTAGCTCCAACTTGCATCAGCACGCCTTCCTGGAAGTTTCTAGTATGCTTAGTAGGACCTTAATTAGCTGCTTCAGGTGTGTATGATTAGGGTTGGAGCTAAACTCTGCAGAGACACCGGCCCTTCAGGAGCAGGAATGGTGACCCCTGGTTTAGACTATGAAAGGGAGCCAGCGCTCGCGTTGACTATGTAACGGCCCTTAGTCTCGCGCGATCTCGTGACACGAGATCTCGTCAATGTCGATTAACCGGTGGGAAAAAATTTTCACCGTCACATCCCTTATTCACTATTGTTTGAGCTACCGAAATGCTTACTTGTGAGAAGTATTAAACGTTAATAATGGCCCTACATTTTTAATTCCTTGAAATAAAATGGTTAATGAGCAAAAACTATTAATGTAACTGAGCATTTCATGCTCAATTCTACCCATTTTAAATGACTTTTTAATAATGATTTAATAATTGTGATTTATTGTGCCTTATTATGATTTTGACTTTAAAAGTCCTAATTAATTTATTTGGTGGCTAAATATGATGTTTAGAAATGGTTTCTTACATAAATTGCAGTTAAATTTGAACTTTATTGCGCCCTGCCAAACTACTGTTCTCATCTCTATTGGTTTCTTTTTGCTTTCCGTTTTCTTTGTGTGAAGGCACTGGAGCTGGACGCAAATAACGAGAAGGCTTTGTTTAGGCGAGGAGAGGCGCTGGTGGTCATGAAGGAGTTTGACAGGGCGAGAGCAGACTTCCAGCGTGTCACTCAGTTGTATCCAGCAAATAAGGCAGCGAAGAGCCAGATGATGCTCTGCCAGAAACATATCAAAGAGCAACATGAGAAGGACAAACGCCTCTATGCCAACATGTTCCAGAAGTTTGCAGAGAGAGACGCCAAAGTAAGTGTCTACGGTTACTAGCTCTTAGTCACTGCACAAAAGATTTACCCACCAAATACCTGTTGTATTCTATCTAATATTGTTTTTGTTTTTTCAGAAGGAGGCGGAGCATGAAAAGGAGCAGGAAAAGAAACAGAATGGTAATGCAATGGAAATAGATGAAAACGGAGCTCAGGAACAAACTGCAGCATAATGGTGTGCGTTTCTGTTTACTGTCTTTTGTGTTTTGTTTTGTTTTTTAAGAGGTTTTTTTTTTTATACCTTCTATAATTTCTGTTCTGAAGTGTGTTTGTGCGAGTGAGGATGCGTACATGTTTTGGTTTCTAATATAAAGTAGCGAGACATTTGCTTTTGTACTGTGGCCAGACCCTTATGGCCAGGGTGTGTATGAATGTTTGTGTGTGCATTACTGTAAGGCAGCTAGTCGGCCTGGCCATGTTCTCTGCTGCGTCTCTCTTCATGTTGAGAGATGGTGGAAATAAAACGAACTCATTCTCAGCCTGTAGCCTGTACTGCAGCCTCTCGTGTCGGCCGCAAAACCGATGCTGATCCTTAGAAACTTTTGAGTCGCACTGCTGTACAATAAAGCGCTTTTCTGTCCCGTCACTTAACTTAACGTGCATGGAAGTGATCACCAGGGCAAAAAGACTGTTTTTTTTTGTTTTTTTTTAATCGTTCCACTGTTAAATTCTCCACGTTTAATGTGTACGACTAATCACAACTGGAAACCTTTCGATAGTGAATCTCTGCTGAAGCGTTTTAGAGGAGAAATCACGCACCTTTCCTGTAAAGAGCTGTTTAGTCTCTGCTTCACTCTGTGTGTAGCCTTTTCGGTGATATTGTTCTAGCGGCGAACATCATCAATATGGGGCTGAGATGTTTGTCATTTTTACAAAGTGAGAACATGAACTTAGACCTGCAGTCTTACATTGAGACATTTTGCAGCTTTGTCCCTTGTCTCTTTTTATCTTCTTGTGGACAAGATTACCCATGATTTCTCCATAATTGTAGTTGCACATTGTAGCCTAATCTCATGGTGAATTGTCATGGCAGAAGAGGCTTGCTTTACCCTGCAGGGCTTTGTGACGGAGCACAAGCAGGACAAGATTACTGTAGTGTTGGGTTTAAGAAAGACATACAGATAGTTCTGTTCCCATGTCCTTGATTCTCCTCTGATGTTGACTAGAACAATAAAAAAACAAACTCAAAATCCTTCTGCTGTATTGTCTGGTTTGTAGCATTTAGTACAATGTATAAATGTATAAAATAGTACAAAATGGGTCAATATCTTTCTAAAGATATCGTATTAGCCAGTGAAATTGCAGTCAGCAAAAATACAAACAAAACTAGATAAATGTTAGGCTAATAAACAATCTAAAATGGCTAATAATCAAAATATAAGCTGAAATCCTTTCATTTGTTCAGGGTGCTCATGAATAAGTCATGGAAATTAAAATCTTATGTCGTGGATATTTGTATAATATATTTTTTTCTATGTTTAAATAAACTTTATTAAGCTGTAAAATATTTTATTAGATAGAAATTGCTATTAAATGTGTCGCTGGATCACTTAAGATGGTTTTCCCATTATTTTGATTTTATTTTATTTTTTCCTGGCCAAATAGTGTCCTATCATAACAAATCATACATCAATGGAAAGCTTAATTATTCAGTTTTCTTAATTTCAAAAAAATGGACCCTTATGACTGGTTTAGTGGTCCAGGCAGGGTCACAAATATTAAAACAAAAAAATAGTTCCTGTAATCACAAACAACTAGAAAGGTCATGTAGACACATTGCTAATAAAAAGTGTAAACCCTGAATGTGGAATTATTTATAGTTATCGTTTATATTACCATTACTACCATTCCATTCCTTTGTCAATGCAGAATTCTCTGAAATATCTTGTGGAGCCTTCAAAAGTTGTCTAAAAGGTTGAGCACCACTGAATTTGTTTTCACTAAAATGTACCATGGTTTATGCAACAATATTGTAATCATGCAAACAGGTGGCATTGGATTGAGAAGGAAAATAAAAAATTGTTTAATCAGAAATCTAAATGGGTTGGCCAAGTTGTACTTAGAAGGACTTTGCCTTGGTGGTTTTAAAGCAGTAAACATGCCAAGAACTCTATACATACACCTGCGGGTGTGTAATGGTGTACGTGAAGCATAAGAGTGCAATTGAAGCAGAATAAATAAGAGAACATAAATAGAGTCTAACATTTGAATAAACTAGTGTCTAACGAGAGTCTAGCAGCAGTAAAATAAGTGGAAAAAAACACGCATTAATTGAATCCAAGTTTTCAAAGTGCATCTGCATGAAACCTTTAAATACATGTTCACACTGCCATCTGCTGGTGCTACACAACACTTACACCTGCAAGACACCTGATGTCTCTTAGTGTTTCTAGACTCTTCTTAACTAATAGCTAACGTTTCTTTCTAAAAGACATATGTGGATACAATTGTAAAGGGGATACAATTTGATACACATAACACTTGTTTTGTTGATGAAAATAAAAAAAAATAAAGTTTTGATTGTGCTTGTGCTTGTGTGGGTCAGGTTTTGCCAACAATGACCAAATTACACCACAAAGACAGTAAAACCTGAAATAACCTACACTGTTGCGATCAACATAAGAAAATGGCTCATTTTACAATACTAAATAGTGATCTCAAATGCACAAAGGCTTTTGTAAGGGTTATGTTTAGGATTATCATTAGCACAATATTAAAACAACAGAAGTTGATGAAAAGTCCCCACCATGATAATGGAAAACGTGTGTGTGTGAACAGGTTTATAATACATTTTGGGTCCCCACAAGGATAGTAAAACCTGAGATCACCTACATTATGGGGAGCAGCCAGCAGTCCCCATGGGGGAAATGGATTAATAAACATACTAAATTATGTTTTGAAAATGTAAAAATGCCAAAAGTTTTCTGTGATGGGTAGGTTTAGGGGTAGGGGTAGTGTAGGAGGACAGAATATACAGTTTGTACAGTATATAAAAACCATTACGTCTATGGAGAGTCCCTACAAGGATAGTGAACCAGACGTGTGTGCGTGCGTGTGTGTGTGTACACCGAAACTCAGGTTGGTCCAAGGGGATTGTCTCTAAAAAAAAAAAGTCTCTGTTAATAAAAACATCTGATAAATGAAAGCTTATTTACTTATTTAAAAAAAATTCTGAACATGATAGTAAACATTGCCTGTATGTGATGACAAATTTAGATAACATGCAAACAAAACGTTTGATCCACATACAGTATGTACACTATTGGGGTATTAATATGAACCCCTTTTTTATATAAAGTTAATAGGAAAATTTTACAAACCCTCTTTTTTGTCACAAATATCTGAACTGAGAAATATCAGGTAATAGTTTATATAAAAAATATAGCAAAAAAGCTTGCATTTTAGTGTTAAACGAAATGTCGTAAACTTGAGACCTTCCCTTTGTCTGCCTGTGATGTGTCACTTGGTAACACTATGGTCATTAGAGACAGTGAAGTCCCCAGGCAGATATGTTTGTTTTTAAGTACTAAGCACATCTCTGGCTCTTATGTTTCCATGTTCAAATGTATGGCTTCTGCTGGAAACAACACTGACGCTGTAGACAAATAAACCTGCATGCAAAGCACCCTGCAGCAGGTCATACAGGTTTTTCCAGACCAGCCGCACTGCACACACATCCAAACATATTCCTTGTCCTCTTTTAAGGACTTTTAGGAGACAATCACAGTTTCTTGGAAATTGTCATTTGAAAACATAAAATATACAAACACTTTAGGACAATAATAGCCTAATAAACATTAACTTCACTGTAGATAAATGAGGGGGAAAATGTTATACTTTAATATGAGTCCACTACTAACTAGTAACTTTGCAACTGCATGTCAACTAACTCTCATTAGAGTATTAGTTGACTGTTTAGGTTAGGTTAGGGTTAGCAGAACAAGTTAACAACTATTAATACTCTAATGACTGGTAGTTGACATTTAGTTGCAAAGTTAGTTATTAGAATGTCTAAAGTGGACTATCAAAAAAAAAAGTGTTTATCCTTTCTGCCTGTATTATTTAAATTATTTTTAACAAAACAAGGTAGTATTTTATGTCGTTGCAAATTTAAATAAAGACACAAAAAGAAAAACTAAAATAAATAAATAAGAATAAAGATAATAACTCGACAAAATATATCCTTTAACAAAATAAATTAAGAATGCAGCACAGGTTTACCGTCTTAAGAGCTATGGAGTCCTTTTGAAAAGGAAATTGATTGTATTGGTTGTATTGCTCAGTAGATAGTTGAATTTACCCCGTTGTACCTGTTCAGAGGAGCAGCGACGTCACGCAGAGGGCGTGGCCTCGTCAACCTGTGCGTGCACTGATGTTTGAGAGACACTTGCAGACGCTGAATCACAGTGAAGGAAATGTGAACGAGTGTGACGAGAGATTGAGTTTTTCCTCAGGGTTTGAAACCGGGAAAGCGTGTATCGATGATTCTTCCAGCGGTTTTCAACTTCTGTGATTTAAACGGAGCCTGAAGGACTTTAAGATAATGCTCAACTTTCTCCCGGTGCGGAAATTCAAGCGCAACGGCAGATATATTGTGTTCGGGGTGGTGCTGATGGTCGTGTTGCTGGCGGCTTATCTGGAGTTCAGGGCCACGAGCGAGTGGAGCAGCACTGGTGAGTGACACCTGATGCCCTGTCCACTTACTGACTACACATTCATTGTGGTATAGTGTTAAAGTATTAAAGTCAAATTGTTTACAATAAGGATCAGTTTATTAACCTTAGTTAATACATTTGGTATCGTGAAGAGACAATTAACATTTTTACAAATTTTACAAACCCTCTTTTTTGTCGTCAACTGAACCCATTTGACCTAAATAAACAACAACAACAAATTGCGTGTTCAGAGGATTCCAGAAAGCAGGTTATGTGACATACATGGGTATGTTTAAGAGTAAATAACTGGGGCAACGTTCAGGGTATGTAAATAACCATAGCAACTTACTCTCTGAACATAACCTGCTCCTCAACCGAGAGTTCAGGGTATATGTGACGGTAAGTTAACCTTGCATTCTGGAATACCCCCCTGATGTGGGTTAATAATCACATGACACGCAGGTAAACAAATAAAATATTTTAAGTGTTTTATTTCGATTTTTTTAAAAATAATTTATGATTTTTTTCGATATAATTAATTATTAGCTACTTATTATAATTAAGACAATTCGTTAATATTGGTTAATGCTCTGGGTCATTATCATTTCGTTCTTCATATAATTGTCTAACTATGAATAACACTTTTTAGTTTTTACAGCATGATGTAATATCCAACTACATACATTGTTCAAGTTGTATTAACATTAATTTATTATCAGCAACACAAGTTAATCACACATTATAATGATAATTATAAATTAACTAATGTTAAAGGGTAAGTTCACCCAAAAATGAAAATAATGTCATTAATTACTCTCCCTCATGCCGTTCCACACCCGTAAGACCTTCGTTCATCTTCGGAACACAAATTAAGATATTTTTGTTGAAATCCGATGTCTCAGTGAGACCTGCATAGCCACCAATGACATTTCCTCTCTCAAGATCCATTAATGTACTAAAAACATATTTAAATCAGTTCATGTGAGTACAGTGGTTCAATATTAATATTATAAAGCGACAAGAATATTTTTGGTGCACCAAAAAAACTAAATAACGACTTGTATAGTGATGGCCGATTTCAAAACACTGCTTCAGGAAGCTTTGGAGCGTTATGAACCTTTTGTGTCGAATCAGCGGTTCGGAGCGCCAAAGTCACGTGATTTCAGCAGTTTGGCGGTTTGACACGCGATCCGAATCATGATTCGACACAAAAGATACATAACGCTCCAAAGCTTCCTGAAGCAGTGTTTTGAAATCGGCCATCACTATATAAGTCGTTATTTAGTTTTTTTGCCGCACCAAAAATATTCTCGCCGCTTTATAATATTAATATTGAACCACTGTACTCACATGAACTGATTTAAATGTTTTTAGTACATTAAAGGGATAGTTCACCCAAAAATGAAAATTTTATGTTTATCTGCTTACCCCCAGGGAATCCAAGATGTAGGATACTTTGTTTCTTCAGTAGAACACAAATTATGATTTTTAACTCCAACCGTTGCAGTCTGTCATTCGTATAATGTGTGTCAATGGTAACACAATATATAAGAGTCAAAACACATGCATAGACAAATCCAAATTAAACCCTGCGGCTCATGACGGAACATTGATGTCCTAAGACACGAAACGATCGGTTTGTGCGAGAAACCGAACAGTATTTATATAATTTTTTACCTCTAATACACCACTATGTCCAACTGTGTTCAGCACTCGCTTAGTGAGGTCTGATCGCGCTCTGACAACGGAAGTGATGTCTCGCACTCATTGAAGTATAAGCGCGAGACATCACTGCCGTTGTCTTAGGACATCAATGTGCCGTCATTAGCCGCAGGGTTTAATTTGGATTTGTCTGTGCATGTTTTTTGACTTTTATAAATTGTGTTACCATTGACACGCATTATACGGCTGACAGACGGCAACGGTAGGAGTTAAAAACCATAATTTGTGTTCTACTGAAGAAACAAAGTCACCTACATCTTGGATTCCCTGGGGGTAAGCAGATAAACATAAAATTTTCATTTTTGGGTGAACTATCCCTTTAATGGATCTTGAGAGAGGAAATGTCATTGCTGGCTATGCAGGCCTCACTGAACCATCGGATTTCAACAAAAATATCTTAATTTGTGTTCCGAAGATGAACGAAGGTCTTTGAGCTGGAGTTAAAGTTTGGAGTTTGTTCTTGGTGAATTGCTTCCATTTTTATTGAACACAATGCAATATAAAACAACATGCAAACAGTACAGCACAATGAATATAATGCAGTGGCAGAATACATTGTATTAATAAGAACAAGGATATGTTCAATGTGCGTGCAAACGCAAGAACATCAGGCTGCTTGTTTCTGCCCTGCCGGTCAAGTTAGTTTTTTTTTTTTTTTTTTACTCTAGCTGAAAACAGGGTGTTTCTTCCCTATTCCCAGAGTGATTCAGTGTCTCCTCTGCTTTCCTATATCTGCTGACTCAGGCACCTTGAAACTTAAAGCAATTTTATTCATGTTTTTTTATTGCAAAGTCTGTACAAAGAGACGCTTATGTGATTGAGGAAACCTGAGAGATGTCAGGTGAGCTCTGACCTACAGAAGGGGTTTGTCATCTTGTTTGAGGTCAGTGTCAGACCAGCAGAGCAGCACCAATGTCACAGCACCTGGACACCAGCCTGCTAATGTGCATCTAAAATTACATTTGAATAGTAAACTCACACTGACCTGCACAAAATCAGAGTATAAACAACAGCTGTCCAGTTTATCTTTGCTTGGACTCGTGTTAATTTTGATTGGGTGGAGGATGCTTGAACGTGATCTTAGTTCCTTGTTCCTCCTGTATTTCCAAAAGAAATCCAGAGGTGAATGATTGCACATGGCATTACGATACGTTCAAAGCCTCCTGGGAAGTCGTGTTTACGACGTCGGGTGCGTTCAAGTCACTTTTATCAGAGCAAGATGGTGTTTTTAAACTCTACTTCTAGAAAATGAAGAACAAATAATGTGCAGTGTGTTTTGCTTTTTTATGTTTTAACTAATTTGTGTAGCCACTGTAAACTGTTACTTATATTTTGTGCAGGCAGTTAACTTATTTTGTTGTAAATAAAAAAAAAAGGCTAACAATATCACTGCTAAATATTTATAAGCATTTTTTTTACAGTGTGGTATTCCACCACACTGTAAAAAAATCAAAAGTTGAGAAAACCTAAAAGTTTTAAGGCAACAAACTTCAGCAGATTTTTGAGTTTTCTCAACTTGTTGTATTCAGTTTATACAACAAAAAGTTTAGAACAGCAGATTTTTTAGTTAAGTTTGTTGCCTTAAACTTTTAAGTTTTCTCAACTTTAGATTTTTTACAGTGCATGTTTCTCACTGACTCACCCCTAATTCATAAAGATTGGGGCTTAAAGAAAATCGATACTGGTACTAGAAAGGTATTGCCCAGCTTTTAAAAAGATTACGATTCCTTATTTACTAGTAACGGTACTTTAAGAATGACAGCAGGGTAGTGTGTGTCCCTGCAGGCACACTTTGGTATCGTGACAACATGGCATTGTTGCACTCTTACACTCTAAGCCCGTACAAGTTGATTGAACCTAAAAAATTTATGGAAACTCGTTGCCCTAAAAAAGTTGATTTTTCTCTCGTTGAACAAACAAGACATTTTACGTTTAATGTACTTAACATTACAATAGTATTGCAATAAGTTTTAGTTCATTTAACTAATATTTGTTTAAATAACTAAAATTTATTGATTTAGGTAACTCAAAATATTAAATTGCACACATTTTATTGCATTCATTTTAAGACTTTAATTTTAATATAGCTTTTCAATTTAAATTATTTTAAAGAATTCTTACTTTTTAAGTTAGTACTCCACTATAAACAAGGACAAAGAATACACCAAACAGTGATTTATTTGAATCCACAATTCAGTTTCTAGAGCATGACAAAAAAGACAAATGTCCATCACAAAATTCTTCTCCAAGATGATTCCGACAGTGGATGGATGGAGGTGTAAGGGCAGTGGATGTTGTGCCATATCTTCACTTTCTAGGCTGTATGCTGTTATGAGTCCTCATCATTAGAAGCCTAAACATGAACATGAAGAGATTACTAAAAACAAAACATAAAATATTGCATAATTTCAAAATGATGCTGACACTTCAGCTTAATTTACACACCTTTTGTCTGTTGCACAAAATCTCTCAAATCACTTGTCTTCCCAACCAGCTTGCTGGTACACCTAAAACAGAAAAACAAAGTTTGTAAATATAAGGAAATTGTCAAAACTGAACAAATGTCAAATTTGAATATCTATTTTTCATGTGTATGAACAAAAACACAAAACATGAACATAGGCATTTTACCTGACAGAGCTGGTCAAGACTGAAGCATCTTAGCTTTGATTGGATCTGCTTGGAATCTGCTGAGTGACAAAAATCCACATTATTACATTAATTTTTATCAGCAGACAATGCAAACTATATTTAACACTACAAAAAAAAAAGCATATCACAGGATAGAATCCAATTGAAACTTAAACACAAGCTAGCTAGCTAGCTAGCTTGGCTAACAGCACACAGGTGTGCACAATGTTGCATTTATTTATGTTCCTGTGGCTCAGTGGTAGAGCATTGCGTTAGCAGCGCAAAAGGTTGTGGGTTCGATTCCCAGGGAACACATGTTAGGTAAAAAATGTTAGCCTGAATGCACTGTAAGTCGCTTTGGATAAAAGCGTCTGCTAAATGCATGAATGAATGAATGAATTTTGTAGATAACTTAGCTTTGTACACAATTCATGATGCTTTTGCAAAACGCAGCTGTGGTGTTTGCCTGTTGGCGCTTGACCTGCCAAGAGCAGGCTGCCATGATCAGAGCAGTGTCATTCACGTTTATTACGAACATTGTGCTTACAAATATCGACAAAAATAAGAAGAATGCATTAATTATTAAAAAAGATGAATACTTCATTTAACACACTCGCAATAATCTTAACTTTACCTTAATGGCAAGCGATGATTTTCACTGATTAAGTTACAAATATGATTGAGAGACGTTGCTTTCGCTCGTCAGTTTAACCATCGCCCAGATATCAGTATAATTTTTTAAAACGTGACCAAATTATACGAAACAATGCGAACTGTGAAGAGACCGTGGCGAAAGGCTTAACTAGCATGTAAGTTAATGCAGCCAAGCTAACTGCTGTCCCTTGAGATCTCATTTTTACATTCTGGAACTAATTAATAAGAGCTTGTTTCAGAGTAAACTAAAAGTTCTTAAACTTACCAGCAAACGTTGACAGCTACATCCGTGCTTGGAGTCATTTCAAACTGCCCAATGAAATTCTTCCTTGTGTTGCCATTGACAACAGACTTGAATTAGCACATTTAAGTTGATTGAACTAAAAACCCAAACTAATTGTGTAATGAAGAGAAAATTAAAAAGTTTGTTTAGATTATATAATTAATTTAGGTTAATTCAACTTCAGGGATTACAGTGTACGAGTCCATTACTCACACATTCTCATGCATGCCATTCCTCTGTGAACCTACATTTATTTTGCATGATGTTTAGACTTGAACGTTATTTGCATATTTATGAACTTAATAACATCAATTGGACACACACAACACACAAGAACAATAATGCACATAACTTCTATCAAATCACGTCAGTCTGTTAAATAAACTTTTAATACATTTTTAAGTTTTTCCCTCCGGCTAATAATTAATGAGATTAATTGCTGCTTAGTTAATGATTGGTTGTCTGTGGCTAAACTGTTAAACTGCGTAATGTGTTTTGTGGTGTTTTGTACTGCCTAGGAAATGCAATTATGAGTTATCAATGCAAAATGTAACTAGTGGTCAACAATGGGGTTTTTTTGTCAATAGATGATATCCAGAGAGCAGTTTAATGACTGCAGATGAGTTATGAAACTGCTGAAATGAAATGCAAAAATTTTTACACAATATCACATGCAAAAGTAAAAAACAAAATTTGTTTATTATTGATTGTCAAAGCTGTTGGTAGATTTTTGGTATTCAGCCACGCAGATATGGTTTATCGGCTGATAATGACCAAATATAGTTGCCAAATATTCACCCAAAAAAAAAAAAATTGTGTGATCGTTTACACACCATCATGTCACTCCCATCTTGTATGAATTTCTTTCTTATGCAGAACACAAAAGAAGAATTTTTGAAAGTGAGCAGCTCTAAACAACACTGAATCTCTATGATTTCCATTGTATAGACAAGAGTAAATAAATATAATAAATCCACAATAAATAGTCATACAACATGAGGGTGAATAAATGATGACAGCATTTTATTTATTTATTTACTGTTGAAGTGTCCCTGTAAAACTCACTCAATATTATGCAAAATATTGCTTAACCCATAGTTAAAGGGCTAGTTCACCCAAAAATGATAATTCTATCATTAATTACTTACCCTCATGTCGTTCCACACCTGTAAGACACAAATTGAAGATATTTTTGACGAAATCCAAGAGGTTTTTTATCCCCCATAGAAAGCAACAAAATTACAGTCATTCTAAGTTCCAGAAAAGTACTAAAGACATTAAAATAGTCAACGTGACTACAGTGGTTTAACCTTACTGTTATTAAGCGACAATAATACTTTTTGTGCACAAAAACAAAACAAAAATAATGACTTTATTCCAAAAATGCATCTCTCTCCTGTTATTCTCCTACGCTGTTTACGTTCAGCGCTTCCAGGTTCTACATCAGAATGTCGACTCATTATTGGCCAGCTCCTGCGTCAGCATCAAGCCCTGGGTATACTTTGTTTTTTTATGCTTACGCTAGTGTCTCAACACGAGTTACAACTTATGTAAACATCTTTGTATTCTTTCATGCTAAAGTTGTACAAATGAGGGTGCTTTCTAACCTCTTCGCACAATCTCTCGTCTATGTAGGCCTCCATTGTCGCTGTAGTTTGCATGCGTTCTGGTCTGTTCTGTTTATTAGGCATGGGCATTCGATTACATTTTCTTAGTCGATCGTCGGGAGAATTAATGATCGACTATCGATTAATCATTAATATTTTTATAATCAAATTAATTATTTAACTTTTATAATTCAAAAATGCAATGAATACAAAAATACAGCGTGTTTTTCCTCGATGAGACCTTTATTACAAGATCAACTTGTGGCAGACAGTTAAACTACGTTCAGTTAGGCAAACCGAACATATATGCGCATGCATATGCGGTGCTCTAAAGCAGCGGAACCTGCAGCTGCGAGCCGGCGTTCTGAAACAGAGACCTCATTTGTTCCGAAATAATAATAATAAAAAAGAATCATGTTAAACAATAACTTAAACAAAAAACATAATAATACTTAGATCTGACAGGTTTTGTCAAAATGTAACTCAAAACTATCCAAGCCAGAAGAAAGGGCCAGATATTAGCCTTCCTAACAATTAGGCTAACTTAACAAATTAGGCTACTTAAGGCCTCGTGAAAAATAAATAACTTTAGTAACTCGCATACAACTTCTGCACCAGTCTACTGATTTTTTTTGAGAAATATTAGCATGTTGACATGATCTGGGGTCAGATGCGACCGCAACCTGGTGACCGTCAGTCCAGCCGCCGAAAACACCCGCTCTGAGGGGACTGACGTTGCCGGGATGCACAGGTACCTCCGCTCTAACTTGGCCAGCCCGGGGAACCTTATTCTGTTCACTTTCCACCAGTCTGTACCGTGCTAACGCCGACTTGATGCTAGGTTGATACTGAGAGCAGGATGCACAGCCACCGACATTAACCAGGGACGGATGCACTTTGTTTAAGTGGTACATCATTTGAGTCGTGGCCGTGTTGTACTTATACACTGCATCGCAATGTTTGCAGTGAACTATTTCGCTTTTTAAATCAAAATGGTCCCACCCCACACATCGCCGTGACCTCTTCATGATTATTCTTGAAATCAAAACGAAAGATCACAGATAACCGAGTATGGTGTCGAATATTGCACCCTGGTAAGGCAAGGCAAGTTTATTTGTATAGCACATTTCATACACAATGGTAATTCAAAGTGCTTTACATAAAGAAGAATAATAAAAATAGAACATAAGGAATAGAAATAACAGTAAAAACCGAGAATTTTGCTATCTGGATGGAAGAGCTAGGAAGTCTCAGGGAGTTTTTTGTTGTTATCCGTCAGAGTGGATCTAAACGGATCTATCCATCAGAGCGGATCTAAATGGATCTTCCTCACATGACAGGCCCGCTGTCTAGCTACCTGTTAAGGCACTTCAAACTGATAAACAAAGTTTCAATCTCCCTTTTTGCCAAGACACCTCAAACTGCGCCACACAGCCCTAATCCCCCTTCCGGAGATATCTTATCTATGCAACGCAGTTCAAATTTCCCCCTTTTGGAAAGTGTCCTGACTGTAATCCAGAGATATCTTAACCATGCACCACAGCTCAAATTTCCCCACGGTTTGTCCCCTTATCCAAATTTATCAAATTGTAACTTTCTTCCTAATTCTCCCAGCTCTTTCAACCAGACAGCAATATTTAAAATGCATTAAAAGTCAGAAATAACAAGATGATGCATAAAAGATATAAAATACATTAAAAATTAAATAAAAACAGGAAAATGAATTAAAAGAATAAAAAGATATGTATAAAATAATGCAAACAGTTCAGACATAGCACAGTGCTCAATCAGCAAATGCACAGATAAAAAGATGTGTTTTGAGTCTGGATTTGAATGTGGCTACTGTTGGAGCACACCTGATCTCTTCTGGAAGCTGGTTCCAGCTGCGGCTGGCGTAACAGCTAAAAGCAGACTCTCCTTGCTTTGAGTGAACCCTTGGTATTTCTAAGTGACTTGATCCTGATGATCTGAGTGATCTGTTAGGTTTATATTCTATGAGCATATCTGCAATGTATTGAGGTCCTAGGCCATTGAGTGATTTATAAACAAGTAACAGTACTTTAAAATCAATTCTAAATGCAACTGGAAGCCAGTGCAAGGACCTGAGGACTGGTGTGATGTGTTCATGTTTTCTGGTTCTGCTCAGAATCCTGGCAGCAGCGTTCTGTACGAGCTGCAGCTGTCTTATGGTCTTTTTGGGAAGGCCAGTGAGGAGCCCATTGCAATAATCCACCCTGCTGGTGATGAAAGCATAAACAAGTTTCTCTAAGTCTTGACTGGAGACAAAGCATCTAATTCTTGCAATATTTTTGAGATGATAATATGCCGATTTAGTTATTGTCTTTACATGGCTACTGAAACTCAGGTCTGACTCCAAAATCACACCAAGACTTGATTTTTAGTTGTTTGACCCCTAGAGTGAAGGTACGTGTTCACTTTGAGAACTTCATCTTTGTTTCCAAACGCAATGACTTCAGTTTTGTCTTTGTTTAACTGAAGGAAGTTTAGGCACATCCAATTTTTAATTTCATCAATGCATTGGCACAGGGAGTCAATGGGGCTGTAGTCGTTAGGTGATAGGGCTAGGTAAATCTGGGTGTCATCTGCATAGCTGTGATATGCAATTTGGTTCTTTCTCATTATTTGGCTCAGTGGCAGCATATATAGGTTGAACAGGAGGGGGGTGCATGGATGTCCACTCAGACTTATGGTCACCGATACTCACATAATAACCTCTCCCTTCTAAGTATGACCTGAACCATTTAAGGACCATCCCAGAAAGCCCAACCCAGTTTTCTAGCCTGTCAAGAAGAATGTTGTGATCGACAGTGTCAAACGCAGCAATGAGGTCGATTAGAACCAGCACTGATAGTTTACCTGTATATGTGTTTAGGCGAATATCATTTATTATCTTTATGAGTGCTCTCTCTGTGCTTTGATGTGGTCGGAAACCAGATTGAAAGTTGTCAAAGTATCCATTCAATCTTAAGAATTTGTTCAGCTGATTGAAAACAACCTTTTCAATGATCTTGCCTATGAAAGGAAGATTTGAGATTGGTCTGTAGTTGCTCAATATGGTGTTATCTAGATTGCTCTTTTTCCAGAGGGGCTTAACAACTGCAGTTTTCAGGGATTTTGGAAAAGTCCCAGAGAGAAGTGAGGCGTTTACCACTTCTGGGAGATCTGCTTCTAAACAGTTAAAGACACTTTTGAAAAAAGATGTGGGAAGTGTGTCAAGGGCGCAGGTTGATGTTTTAAGGAGCTGTACTGTTTCTTCCAAAATTTTACCATCAATTGCTTCGAAAACAGACATGATAGCTACTTTCTGAGGTTGTGATCTGATCTGTTTTACCCCAGTGCAGCTCAAGGATGTGCTGATTGCCTTTCTGATATTATTAATTTTCTCAGAGAAGAAAGAAGCAAACTCGCAACATTTGCTGTCTTAGAGCATTTCACTGGGAATCTGACTTGGGGGGTTTGTTAGTCTCTCTACAGTAGCAAAAAGAGTGCGGGTGTTGTTTAAGGTTCTGTTTATATTATTTGAGAAGAAGGTCTGTCTAGCTTTGCATAGTTCCATATTGAAAGCATGAAGAATATCTTTATAGATGTTATAGTAGATTTCAAGTTTTTTCTTTCGCCACATGCCCTCAGCTTTTCTGCATTGTCTTTTCATATTTTGCACTGCTGTTGAGTGGTAAGTGCTGGTGGTAAAATGTTTAATTGCTGTCACACAGTGAAATTCATTTAATTGCTTCAAGACTCACACTACGCAACGCAACCTCCATTGGATAAAAATAATGCATTAGATTAATCGATAACAAATTAACGTGATCGACGAAATTCTTAATGATCAATTATCGATCGTTGATTAATCATGCCCATCCCTACTGTTTATGCAGTTTTTCTTTGACTACCTTGTGAATCGACGCGCGGTTACCACCTTGTGGAATTTGTGGAATGTGAATTTTTTGAATAAAGTTTTTTTTTTTTTTTTTTTTTTTGCTCACAAAAAGTATTCTTGTCGCTTCATAACATGAAGGTTGAACCACTGTAGTCACGTTGAATATTTTAACAATGTCTTTACTACTTTTCTGGACCTTGAATGATGGTAATTATGTTGCTTTCTATGGGGGATAAAAAAAAAAACCTCTTGGATTTCATCAAAAATATCTTGTACAGAAATGTGGGTGTGGAACGACATGAGGGTGAGTAATAAATGACAGAAATTTCATTTTTGGGTGAACTAACCCTTTAAGTGTAGTGCCAATCAGTGAATTTTATGTAGCTAAATTAGAGTAACATATTCAGGAGAAGATGCACAGTTGATTGTTCTCACTAATTTTGTTGTTTTGAGTGTTGACGGGCAGCTAATGTGTTCAGCTTGCCCTTTGAAGGGCTGTGGTTAGTCATCCATGTGGCCTACCCTAAATTTTATGTGTGTGTCAGTTTAGACACACTGGGGCGACATTGTATGTCGGTGTGAAGTGACGCACCCTTGTGACTGACCCTTGACCCTGGATTATTTTTGCACCAGTGGTCCCAGCCCTGGACTTTTAGATCATGATTTCTTTATTTTTTGTGGGGAATCATCAAAGAGCAGGTGCATGGAGCAGAAACGGAACGAGACTACAGTAATGTATGTCTCACCCTCTCTTTTGCTCTCTCTCTCTTCTCCTCTGCTGCTTTTACCCTCTTTTAAACAAACTCGACATTCCTTCGGGGGCTACCAGTGACTTCTAGGGTGATCAGTGAAAGAAAGGATTTGGATGATGGAGAAAGGCAAAGAAAGAAATCTTGTTCACGCGCTAAAAACACACTTTGAACATGCTTATGAGATCAGGGTCTCTTCTTTAAACTCATTTGTTCTCACTCACACACTAAGGAAAGTTCACACACTGCCCAGTATGCAAATACACCTGAAGACACATACCATAATTGCCTGTCCGCCCCGGCCCTCCCCTCAGTGTATGCTCAGTCGCGCTGGGGTCAGGTGACCCTCTCTTCTGTAAGGCGAGGCGACATTTCCTGTGTTCCTTGTTGCTATAGCACCAATGTGCAAGGTTAAGCACACTTGCACTTCTCTGTACACACACTCTCTCTCTGTCTTCTTGCAGGGAGTGTATGTATTTTCTTTACCTCTAGACATTTAGCATCTAGACATTTGCTGTAAATATTTGCAGATAGCTTATGTGTAGATAAACTATAAAAAATTTTATGTATTGTGTGCTTACTGTACATCTTTAACTGTCTATTTGACAAGCTCACAACATAGCAGGATGTTTGTCAGTCAAAAGACAGCAGTTGTTCGATGAATGCATACAAAATACCCATTCTTTATACCCAGAAACTTCAGTGAAACTTGAGTAACTAACTGGTTTTTGTTCACATAATGTATAATGTGACTGAAGGGACAAAGTGCATACAACACACATGTACATGTGCCCAAATGATGTAACATGAGTCTATTTTTATGTCCTTTTGGGGATGTCTTATATGGTTAGGGTCAGTTTACAGTATATCGCCACAAATTTGGATAAATTGAGAATCACAATTTTAGAGATCACAATTCTCATATGATTCTGAATAGACAAGTAAACAGAAAAAACATTAAAACAGAAAAAACGTCATTAACTAGAGGTTCTGACAAAATGTTATTGATGCCGTCTATTTAAAAATATTTAATTTGAATTATAATTTTTTTAAATCGGTTGAATGAATGATTCAATGACTCACTCATAAAGACTTCACTTGTTTCATTACTGGATGAAAATATAAACTTTATCCCAGTACAGTGATAATTTGAATGTTTGTAACACAGAAATAATGATACTGTGTGGTTGAAAAGACAGTTTGTGAAGCTGTTTCTTTCTCAGCGGCAGCACCAACACAGATTTGAATGTTCACTGTGATCGTACTTGTCAAAGGTTTAATAAACATAAACGCTATTCGGACGGCATTAGTATTTTCTGGGGACCTTGAGTGATTTAGAAATTACCCCCCAATCTGAATTTTTTTGTGGTTCATTCACACGGGATAAGCGAAGCCTGTGATTATACTCAAATTTTCGGACTCATCTCCTGAATATGATGTCAATGCTTTTGCCGTATCCCCTTGTTGATAGTCCCATTCTATGGTCCTGTTAGATGGATAAAAAAAGAAACAAATATAGTTACATTTATATTTTACCAGGTTAAAATCTAATAGCTCAAGCTTTACGCTTGATTTATTTAACACATTAACCTCGAATTATGATGTGAACCCCCTCGTTTGATTGTGCACTATTTTGGATAGACTGTTGCTTGGAAATGTCTTGTCGGTATAGGTCTTAGCTGTCATGTCATCCATCTCCATGTGGTCATTCTTTTTGTTTTTGCTCTTCTGATGGTTTTCAGCCTTCTCTTTCTGCAAATTCTATAGTTGTATAGTGTATAGCGATATGACCCAGCACCCAAAATACTATCAAAACACTCCAACGCAAAGATGGATAAAAAGGCGCACAGGAAACAAAAACCTTGAAAAAATTATATTTGACTGTGACATCTGTCTCAAATCACAGAGATGCCGATTTGCACGGGACTAATATTATCACAGAACCTCAGTGTTCGGTGAAATATGGTAGGTAATTTGCAGGGGAATTTTTACTTTACAAATTACAGACATGGCCGATTCACACAGGATTAAGATCACAGACAACCTCCGCAATTATTACAAATGACTAGAGGTCACCAGATAATACTAATCCCATGCAAATAGGGCTATAGGCGAATTGTTGTCATTTAGAATAAGATGGCATGGGTGTTTAAATCGAAATTGTGATCTTTTAACGATTTTTCGTGCAGCTTTAGATTATAGTAATTATAAATAGCTTTTTATATTAAACAATAGTTCATGGTATGTGCTCACTTAAAATGGTAAACTAGGTATGTGTGTTTAGCTATACTTGGGGAATGAAATTGCCCTCAGAAGTTTTGTAGAAACCTCTGCAATTATAAAAAAAAAAAAGTGTAACGTTTTGTTTTTTTTTGTTTTTTGTTAAGTTTTTTCCTTAAAATGCATAAAGTTTCCTTTTTAAAATGGGATTAGGGTTAGTAGTAAATTTAATCATAATTGATCTTATTAAAAAACAATATAAGTGTACTGTATGTCCTCATTTATGTGTGTGCATGTACATGCACAGATAGAAACATCTTATTGATTATGGAAAACCAGCATCAGGAAATAAGTGTGTTTTTTTTGTTTGTTTTTTTGTATGACATTAAATGACAAGGAAGCATCAAGCATGTTTGTGACAAATAAAAATGCCATGTCAATCACCTGATTTGAGTTTCGGGAAACTCTGAAAGCAGTGTTGCATTTTATAAATGGCTCAGGATAGTAGCTGGAAACCCAGTTTAAACTCTGTGTTTGCCTATAGTGTAGAATTCATATTTTTGATTTAATCTAATTTGGGGTAAAATTGAAAGTGTGTAAGGGAGAAATGTGTGTGACAGTGTGTAAGTTAATACTTTTTCCTTCCTGTTAAAGATTAATGTGAACATGGAATCAGTTTCAGTCTATCTGGAGGAATCCTAAACCATCAATGGCAATCTAATGTTACTGTCATGGATCAAACACACACTTGGTTGGTCAGGTTTAATTAATTAATTGGCTACTTGACTAAATATTTACTCTGTTTCTCTTTCAGACGTAACCGTCCGCAGTGAAAGCGTCGCCAGGTCAAAAGCTGCTGTTCGACGTGTGGTAAAAACTCAGTTACACTCCATCATGTTGCATGTTTCATTCATCTAGAGCCTAGTTATAATCTTGAAAATTAATATTTTCCATTTTTAAATTCATTTTTGTGTTAAAACATGACTCTCAGCAGCCAGTTAAATATTTTGAGTGACAAAAAAGGTTAAAAATCATGGCTGATTTTTCTTCTGGTTCATTTGTGAAACGGCAAATAAAAAATAAAATAAAAATAAATTGAGTACATACATTGCATTGTTGGATACCACATCCTTTGCACATTTTGGCAAATGTAGTGGGTTTTCCGGTGTTTCATGCATGCAGAAAATTTGCATACTCAGAAATAAAAACATGTCACCACATCTATGATGCTCAAAAATGTTGTCTAGGTAGTTGCTGAGTAGGTTTTAAAACACAAATGAAATACAAAAAAAAACTGTGTGTGTGTTTCACAGTCTCAAGAAGATCACATCTCTTATGATAATCATGATAAAGACATCTGGACACCAAAAAACACTCAACAGACATGGAGGATGGAGGTAAAGATACAGCCACAATGACAGGAATACACAGGGATGGTGTTACCATGGTGTCCAAAAATATGGTTTCCAAAACCATGGTATTGCCACGGTACATATTAAAAAAACATTGTATCACCTTGGTATGTGCCCAGAAGGCTTAATACCATGGTATTTTTTGGTACTTTGTTAGTTTAATAGTGTTTCTCTTACTCAGAGCTCTGTATGCGTAATCTGTTGATGTACATATGCTGTAAGGATGATGGTATTAAACCACAAGAACATTTCCCTCCATGTTGCCCATGGCCCTTTCTGTGTGTCTTTGGCAAGACTTTTGCTGTCTTGTTAAATTTAGCATGACTCTGTGTGTCTCTGGTGTCACTGCACTATTTTAAACATGACACATGAGCTGTACATTTTTGTTCATTCTGTATGTTAGTTGGTGATTTAAAAGAATATTTGTGCTTCAAAGTAATTGAATCTCTATTATTAATTACCACAGAAAATGACTGTTTGTTAAAAAACAATTGTTTGTTACATTAACCGTAAAGCACTTAAAATTGAAGTCTATGGGGCAAGATAATCCAAAGGGAATAACAGGAGAAATGAGCAGCTTGTAATTTTATTAATTCTTATTTGCAAAAAAAATTATAATTTGAGCTATAAAAATGCCTATCTCATCCTTTTAGAAGTAGAAAAATGTTCTAGGTGAATGAATGTAAACAGACAGTCACCTATCCTATGATATTGTGTTGTGCAACTTTACACAGTTATGACAGGAGTTCAAATAACTTTGCACAGAGAGTGTGTAGGGTTTTTAGCACATCCATGACCATGCTGATATGCATGATGTTGTGGCTCTGCTTTGAAACAGTATTTTAATGTTTATTCCAGTGCAGGGTCTTGCCCCATAGACTTCCATGCATTAATGTGTATTACTGTAAACATGGTTTTCCTTGTTTTTACAGTCTGATGGATAACATTTTCTTGTAGTACTGAACCCAAAGCATTCTTTTAATTGTATAGACTATTGTAAAGTAAAAAGCTGTTCATTTGCTAAATATGAGTGTGTTTGTGTGTGTGTTTGCTGCAGTATAAAGGACTGGCTAATCTTCACATCTTTGAGGACTGGTGTGGGACGTCAATAGCTCAGCTACGGAAGAATCTACATTATCCACTATATCCTCATGTAGGTTATATATCTGTCAAATATACACTGCCATTCAAAAGTTTAAAGGGTTAGTTCACCCAAAAATGAAATTTCTGTCATTAATTACTCACCCTCATGTCGTTCCACACCCGTAAGACCTTCAGTCATCTTCAGAACACAAATTAAGATATTTTTGATGAAATCCAAGAGTTTTTTTTATCCTCCATTAAAAGCAATGAAATTACCATCATTCAAGGTCCAGAAAAGTAGTAAAAACATTGTTAAAATAGTCAACGTGACTACAGTGGTTCAACCTTAATATTATGAAGTGACGAGAATACTTTTTGTGCGCCAAAACAAAAATAACGACTTTATTCAACAAATTCGTCTCTCCCCTGTCATTCTCACCTTTTACCTTTTTTTCAGCAAAGATTAATTAAATTGTTCAAAAGTGACAGTGACTGTTTCAAAATATTAAGCTGCACAGCTGTTTTCAACACCGATAATAAAAAGAAATGGCTCTCATTCAGAAATAATTACGTACATTATTCATATTCATATGCACAGGAGAACTTCTCATGAAAAATGTCCGCCTAATTCACACCACATGTGTACACACATGGAATTCTTAACCTCGTTCGAACGTTAATGAATTTGGAGTATTCTAAATGAGCGACCACGTGCCTGAGGTTAGTAATTGCATAAAAGACTCCCAAACCATGTCCATAAGGGCTTTCCACACACCATTTCCTTTTGTCGCTTTCTGCAAACATGACGCTCTTGAAAGACACGCTTTCGCCTGAGAGCACGCACCGCAATCACGTGATGTTTTAGTGTGTTTTTGTCTGTTAGATTTGAGGAAATCGATATACTGTACAAGTATGTTCCTAAAAGTTGAAAAAATTAACTTTTTTTAATGCTTATACACATTTTCAAATTTTCTTTCTCTTCCTGAAAAAGTACCAGAAATCTATCTAAATGGGTGTTTCTGCTGCCGGATAACCTACTGTTATTGGTGGACTACATACTGTTACTGGCCACAATTTTGAAAATCTTATATCAGAAATACATCGTATTTGCTATAAGACTGTAATCTAATTTGAACAGGAATCTATTTTCATTTTTTTAATCATTTTGATCAAATACATTTACACTAAATACTACTAGAAAAGGTTATATAAATGAATTGAAAACAGCATTTATCTAAATACTCTACTACTATAAAAGAAGATCAAGCATGTTGACAATACATTATTTTAGTATTTATATACTATTATAGTATTTATTAATATTTTGAATTAAATTTTGCTGTGATTGTCATTTTTTTAATCTTTTTTTAAAGTTTTATTTAGCTTTATTTTTATAGTTTTAACTAACGCTATTTCAGTTTTAGTAATTTTAAAACTATTTTATTTCAGTTTTATTTTCAGTTAGTTGTCAAGGCAGCATTTCTATTAAGTTTTTTTTAATACTTATTTGATTTCAGCTAACAAAATTTGTTCATTATCAATAAGAACACTGTTAGCAACATACTTTTCTTGCAATATTGCATTTGTTTGCATTGCATATTGCATTTGATAACACTGTTTTTTTTATCTTTTTAGAATCGTTCAACTGTGAAGAAACTTGCTGTGTCGCCCAGTTGGACCAATTATGGACTCAGGATATTTGGCTACATACATCCTTATACTGATGGTCTGTAAATCTCTTTCTCACACACACACACATTCAGATTGTGTGCCATTGTCCCACTGTTAATACTTCCTTGTGTCCGACAGGTGACTTTTTGTTTGCAGTGGCGTCTGATGATAACAGTGAGTTCTGGCTCAGCGACGATGAGAATCCCGATAATCTGAAGCTCCGTGCTTACGTTGGAAAGGTTTGTGAGACGTGTTGACTTTACGATTACTGTTGTGCAGGTGCGTGAAATTTATGCACTTTATTTTCTGTTGTTCCTCCATTTTTAGACAGGCAGAGAATGGACCGCCCCAGGGGAATATGGGAAATACGCCAGTCAGATATCACATCTCATTCCGTAAGTGAATGCAGCATTTGCGTTTCATAATGCTTCAGGGAAATGCTCACACACCTCTCCATGTTATGACCACATACCTCAGTGATGAAGAACTATTTTTAGACTCATCATGTGTAGATTCACAAGCTGCTGCTTGTGTCCTAATTCTGGTCATGGCACAAGGCGGGAAGCCATTAGAAGTGATTCATCTGTTAAATCATGGTTTGTAATTCGTGTGTGTGTGTGTGTCCGAAACCTGTTGGTCAAGATTACATTTCAGTAACGGATCAAATCTAACAAACAAAAATGGGTAAATCAATTGTTATGCCCGGTTCAGACTACACCATTTTAGCCCAATTTTGCAACGGTCTGCTTGACGTAGGGTGGCGTGGTGATGCGTAAACGACAACGGGTGTCAGGATGCAAGATTCTATCGTTTCAGCTTGTGTAGTGTGTCATTGTGGACGACAAACCGTCTGCGATGGTTTACGACAGAAAGACTAGCATGTTTAATTTTTTCCCGGTCGTCCATGACTAGTTCCGTCACATGTGTGACTCTGGCCAATAGAAGCACATGCTTCCTACATGCTTTCAAACATGAGAGACAATGGTATTGTTCCTGCTAGGTGGAATTTTACAATGGAGGAAATGTTTGTGGAGCTATGGCAACAGTACTCCTGCATTTATGATGTTTCCTTGAGAGACAACCTGTCACGGAATGATGGCAGGATGCAATTGCAAGTTAATCTCTTTATTAGAGCTTCACACACAAGATAGTCAGAACAGACACATGAGAACATAAACAGTCAGCAGGAGAGTGGTAACACAGGGACTTCGATGGACGATGGTGATCCGTGGAGAATGGTGATCGGAGAATGGTGTCCGTGAGTCCGTGAGTGAAATCCAGAGAGTAATCCAACAAGGAACACGAGAAACAGGAAACAGCGGCTAGAAGTCCAATCCAGGGAACACACAACACGAGAACACGAGACACAAACACCGGACTCCAAACAACGATCTGACAAACAAGAGACGAAAGACAAGGCGTTAAATAGGCCGATGGTAAGTGCCCGCAGCTGCCGCTGATCAACAATCAGCGGCGACGCCCACACAAAACAATGAGGTGACACACCCACACCATCACACAGACACCAGGATGAGACAACGGATTCATGAACCGTGACAGTACCCCCCCTCCTAGGAACGCCTCACGGCGTTCCCAGAACTCCTTACCTGTCGATTGTAATCATCGATAAGGGAGTGATCCAGAATGTCCCTGGCAGGAACCCAACTTCTCTCCTCCGGACCGTAACCTTCCCAGTCCACCAAGTACTGGAATCCGCGTCCCCTCCGCCTAGAGTCCAGAATGCGATTAACCGAATAGGTTGGCTCCCCGTCTACGAGCCGCGGCGGTGGGGGAACCGGAGAGGGCGGATTAAGATGTGAGTGAAACACAGGTTTGATTTTGGAAACATGGAAGGCGGGATGAATCCTCCTGTACGCCGGAGGCAATTTGAGTCGGACTGCCACTGGGCTAATAATCTTAGTGACAGGGAACGGGCCGATGAATTTGGGAGCTAACTTATTGGCAACGGAACGGAGCGGAATGTTCTTGGTAGAAAGCCACACTTTTTGACCCACGACGTATACGGGAGGCCTCGACCGGTGGCGGTCAGTCTTAGCCTTGGTGCGCGCCCTCACTTGCAACAGAGTCTCACGGGCTCTGTTCCAAGTGCGGTGACACCTCTGGACAAAGGCGTGAGCAGAGGGGACCGCGACTTCAGATTCCAGACTGGGAAACACAGGTGGCTGGTACCCTAAACTGCATTCGAACGGAGAGAGGCCCGTAGAAGACACTGGCAACGAATTGTGCGCGTACTCAATGATAGAGAGTTGTTGGCTCCAGGAGGAAGGATTCTTGGACGCCAAACATCGCAACATACGCTCTAAGTCTTGGTTGGCTCTCTCGGTCTGCCCATTGGTCTGGGGATGGAACCCAGAGGAAAGACTAACCGTCGCCCCCAGCAGTCTACAAAACTCTTGCCAAAATTTGGACACAAACTGGGGACCCCTGTCGGACACCACATCTACCGGGAGGCCATGTAACCGAAAGATGTGGTCTACGACAGTAACCGCTGTCTCCTTGGCAGAAGGCAATTTGGTCAAGGGAATGAAATGGGTCGCCTTCGAGAACCGGTCCACTACGGTCAAAACGACCGTGTACCCCTGGGAGGGTGGGAGGGCGGTGACGAAATCTAGAGCGATGTGGGACCAGGGTCTCGAAGGGACAGACAGCGGTTGGAGTAACCCATCTGGAGGGCGGTTGGAAGTCTTACCAGTGGCACAAACCGAGCAAGCCAAAACAAAACTGCGGATGTCCCGAGCCATAGCAGGCCACCAGAATCGTTGCTTTACCAAAAATCTGGTTCGATTAGCCCCTGGATGACAAGCCACGTTGGAACAATGACCCCACTTGATGACGCAGGACCTTAACCCTTCCGGCACAAACAAACGGTTCGGTGGGCACCCGGGCGGAGGCGTTACCCCTTCTAAGGCCGTCAGGACCTTCGATTCGACCTCCCATGTAAGAGTGGAGACCACTAATGTCTCAGGAAGAATACACTCGGGAGTAGACGGGCGCTCGGACGGATCAAAAATACGAGATAATGAATCGGGCTTGATGTTTTTGGAGCCCGGGCGGTACGATAGGGAGAAATCAAAACGTCCGAAAAAAAGTGCCCACCGAGCCTGCCTGGAGTTGAGTCTTTTAGCCGATCGAATATATTCTAGGTTCTTGTGATCAGTCCAAACGATAAAGGGTACCCCCGACCCCTCCAACCAATGACGCCACTCTTCCAACGCTAATTTGACTGCCAACAATTCCCTGTTGCCAATGTCATAATTGCGTTCAGCGGGAGACAAACGATGAGAAAAATACGCGCAGGGATGCATCTTATCGTCTGAGGGCGCCCGCTGGGATAGAACTGCACCTACCCCCACCTCTGACGCGTCGACCTCCACCACGAACTGACACGAAGGATCAGGGGCAATGAGAATGGGGGCCGAAACGAAGCGACCCTTCAGTTTAGCAAACGCAGCCTCAGCTGCATCTGACCACCTGAAGGTCGTTCTGGGGGAGGTCAAGGCGGTCAGAGGTGCGGCTAGTTGGCTGAAATTGCGAATAAAACGCCGGTAAAAATTGGCGAACCCCAGAAACCGCTGTAGGGCCTTACGGGAATCTGGACTTGGCCAATCTACCACAGCCTTAACCTTGTCAGGATCCATGCGAATTCCCTCAGACGAGACTATGTACCCTAGGAAGGAAACAGACTGTGCATGAAATTCGCATTTCTCCGCCTTGACAAAAAGCCCATTCTCTAACAGACGCTGGAGCACTCGTCTGACGTGTTGAACATGTTCCTGGAGAGACGACGAAAATATCAATATGTCATCCAGGTAGACATAAATGAACTGATCAACCATGTCTCTCAACACGTCATTGACGAGTGCCTGGAAGACCGCAGGCGCGTTGGACAACCCGAAGGGCATGACCAAGTATTCAAAGTGCCCTCTGGGGGTGTTAAAAGCGGTCTTCCATTCATCCCCCTTCCTAATGCGGACCAAATGATAAGCGTTCCTCAAGTCCAATTTAGTGAAAACGGACGCTCCCTGCAACCTCTCAAAGGCTGAAGACATCAACGGCAAAGGATAAGTATTCTTTACCGTGATGTTGTTCAGCCCTCGGTAATCAATACAAGGTCGCAGAGATCCGTCCTTCTTCCCCACAAAAAAGAACCCCGCCCCCGCTGGAGAAGAGGAAGGGCGGATGAACTTCGCTGCCAGAGAATCAGAAATGTATTTCTCCATGACCTCCCTCTCGGGAACAGACAGAGAGTATAATTTGCCCTTAGGCGGAGACTTACCCGGAACTAAGTCTATGGCACAGTCATAGGGACGGTGTGGAGGGAGAGAAGCAGCGCGGGACTTACTGAACACTTCCCCCAGATCCAGATACTCCTTGGGCACGTTAGACAAATCCGCTACCTTTTCCTGTAACACAGAAGCAGACACCGTGGAACAAGCAGACAAAAGACAAGACCTGTGACACAGAGTGCTCCATTCAAGGATGGTGTTGCATTGCCAGTCGATCCGAGGGTTGTGCTTGGTGAGCCAGGGGTGTCCGAGAACAACAGGTGCGTGCGGTGAATCCATGAGCATAAACTGTATTTCTTCGTGATGATTGCCGGAGGTGATGAGGGTGACGTAATCCGTGGTTTGAGAGATGTTGGGGAGACGTTGACCGTTGAGTGCGTTGACTGTAACCAGGTGGGTGAGCGAAGAGGTGGGTAGTCCGTGCCGTCGTGCGAATATAGTGTCCATAAAGTTTCCCTCAGCCCCGGAGTCAATGAGTGCATCGCAGGTGACGTTGTGAGTCGCCCATCTCAGTCTTACCGGGAGAAGGGTGGATGGTGAGGACTTCTCAGCGGAGATCCCACCCGATAGTAGCCTCAGATTTACTATCGGGCTTGGTCTTTTACTGGGCAAGACCTGAGGAAGTGTCCCGATGCCCCGCAGTAAATGCATAAGCCCAGGGATCTCCGCCTTTCTCTCTCCTCCCGGGAAAGCCGGGCTCTCCCTACCTGCATGGGCTCAGGATCTGACGCGAGACCGACCGTATCCGTAGCACTGGCCGTCCGGCCCTCCGTTCCCTGGGATCTGGTGCTGGAAGCCTCCCGAAGCTCCAGCCTCTGGAGACGGGAATCCACCCGTAAGGCGAGGTCCACCAGCCCGTTAAAGGTCTGAGGAAGATCCAGGGCATAAATTTCACGGTGGACACGGTCGGCCAGCCCATGCAGGAACACATCCCACTGCGCCTCCTCGTTCCATCGGCACTCCGCCGCGAGGGTGCGGAACTGGATGGCGTAATCCGCGACCGTGCGGTTGCCCTGCTTGAGTTCGGTGAGTTGACGAGCGGCCTCCTTGCCCGCAACCGCACGGTCGAACACCCTCTTCATCTCGGCGGAGAGTGCCAGGAACGAGGTGCAGCATGGGTCTTGATTCTCCCACACCGCCGTCCCCCATAAGGCCGCCTTCCCAGTCAGTAACGTGAGGACGAACGCCACCTTGGACTCCTCCTGCTCGAACGTGCGAGGCTGCAGTGAAAAATGTAAAGAACACTTATTCAAAAAAGCTCTGCAAAAATCTGGCTCACCGGCGTAACTCTGGGGCACAGGAAGGCGGGGCTCCGGCAGATCGCGTCGCTCCAGTGATGCGGGGGAGACCGGCGGTGTGGGTGGCGCAGTGGGAGCGTGAAGCTGTTGAAGTTGCTGGGAGAGACCGGACACCTGTGTTACCAGCGCTTGGACAGCGCGTCCGGTGGCATTGATGCTCTCCTGCTGCTGGTCAATGCGGGAGATGCTGTGGTTGATGAACTCCGTTAAAGCTGCTGAACTTGCTGCGTCCATGATTGGTCAGATCGTTCTGTCACGGAATGATGGCAGGATGCAAATGCAAGTTAATCTCTTTATTAGAGCTTCACACACAAGATAGTCCGAACAGACACATGAGAACATAAACAGTCAGCAGGAGAGTGGTAACACAGGGACTTCGATGGACGGTGGTGATCCGTGGAGAATGGTGATCCGTGGAGAATGGTGTCCGTGAGTCCGTGAGTGAAATCCAGAGAGTAATCCAACAAGGAACACGAGAAACAGGAAACAGCGGCTAGAAGTCCAATCCAGGGAACACACAAACATGAGAACACGAGACACAAACAACCGGACTCCACACAACGATCTGACAAACAAGAGACGAAAGACAAGGCGTTAAATAGACCGATGGTAAGTGCCCACAGCTGCCGCTGATCAACAATCAGCGGCGACGCCCACACAAAACAATCAGGTGACACACCCACACCATCACACAGACACCAGGATGAAACAACGGATTCATGAACCGTGACACAACCGCAACTACCTACCGAGAGTGAAAAAAGGTAAATAAAACATATGTTACCTCAGTTCTCTTTGGAGGAAATCCAAATATCCATGCAGTCCAGATATGTGTACAGTTTTGGGCTTTTCTGACGACAAGACAGAGCAAAACACGCTGCTAGCCATTGTTTGTTTACTCTCACGGCACCTTCTGTCAGTCGATAGTCCCGCCTTCTCGACGACGGCACACACGTCGTTAAAGACGGCAAGCGATAAATGGTCGGGTAGCAACGTGTAGTCTGACATGTTTCTTCTCCACAAAACGACAAGATTTTCGGAGTCAAAATCATATAATCTGACACAGTGACTATCGTAACCGACAAAAATATTGTGTAGTTTGAACCCAGCATTACTTCCTTAGCTCAAATCACACAAAACATTGCTGATCCAGCTAATGTGTATGGACGTTCAACGAGCGATTGATCTTCAGTCACATGATCCTTCAGAAATCATTCTAATCAGGGCCGTACCCACCATTGAGGTCCCTGAGGTCCAGACCTAAATAGTAAATTATATATAGTAAAGGTTTTGAAATAATTGCCTAATATTAAAGGGTTAGTTCACTTAAGCTTAGGTGAGAGTAGACGCAGTTCAAACAAATAGGACTGGGTAACAAACTCAAGCTCCTCCAACATTTCTCTTTAATATTCTCTTTAAATTTCTCTTTTATAAACAAAGATATTTTTCTTACAAAAACACATCGCTTCACTTCAGAAGGCCTCTGTTGACCCCCTGAAGCCGTATGGATTACTTTTATGATGATGGATGTACTTTTTTGGGCTTTATCAGTTACTATTCACTCCCATTGTAAAGTTTGGAAGAGCCAGGGTATTTTGTTAATATAACTCCAACTGTGTTTGACTGAAAGAAGAAAGTCAAATACACCTAGGATGGCTTGAGGGTGAGTAAACTATGGGAACTCTACTATGGTGCTGCAAGCATATTGCTCAATGCCAAAATAACCAACCTTTTCATCTGAGCTGACTCAGCAGCCAAATAGCACTCGTCAATGTTTAAGATGAACAATCAAATCAAAGTAGATGAGATTTATGTTCACAGAAGCTGCTGAGCTTGAATTCCAGCACGATGCTTCAATTCATAAAAGTGTAGCGTCTGGATCAATCAGCCACACAATTATTCATTGTATTTAATGAATTACCCATAAACTCACTCCCACTATCAAAGTTCTGTGAACCCATCCCCCTAAAGCTGCAACCAGCATCCCAAATGTAGCTAACACACTGACAGAACTAGGTGTCCTGTTACAGATACAGGGTACTTATATGATCAGAAAGAATGTTAGTGACTCCTTCTTCCTGAGAAGGACAAATAAACTCTCTTAATCCTATGTATTCTCTATATAACTACTTAGGAAATGTATAAACATGTATCCAAGTTTCCCATCTCATGACTTTCCTTTTATAGGCTTTATTCTATTTGTTAATTTTCTCTTTTGAACTATTTTGGGTATTAATATATTCCAGAGCTGGAATTTATAGTTAACTGAGATCACATTGGCAGCATGTTTGGTATCTACAGACTCCAACTTTCATTTCCTATTTGGTCATTTATGTTACATGTTACTAACTCTGTGACACGTTAGTATTATAAGAATCTAGAAGGTTATTCTCTCATTCGTCCAATCCCGTGTCTTATGCTAATATCTTGCTACAGAACAAAGACTCGTAAAACTTCCCTCTGAAAGGGAAACTCCTTATTGGCTCAGACACCTCAAGAGGGTGTGAAATCTTCACCCCTTATATTCACTGATCACAAGATCAAACGTCTCCTCTTCTCTCTTCTCTTCCTGTTCTTCTTCTTCTCTTTTACTGACAAATGCTGATGTTAAGATGATGCTGTAGAAGCTAGAACCTTCTACGGAACCCCAAGCTTGTGCCAGGCTTCGGCCTAGAAACTTCCATTCACCAAAGATCCTCTGAATCCAACTGGTTCTCTTTCGTCAAGACAATATCAGCAAAGATTCAACGGAAGCCTCCACAAATTGCATCAGGACAGTTTTAATTCAACTTGGAGAGACATGCAAGTAGCAAACTTAGTCTCATCATCGGACACATTGAGTATCCGTACCCCTTTTAAAGAAGGGCCTGTTAAAACTAAACTGATGGTTTGCTCAAGGCTGTTGATCTGCTGAATGTCAAACAATGCTGTAACCTCTTGCTTCCTGTACTCTGCTTTAGCTCTCTCTCTCTTGGTAAACTGTATGCATGTATGTGTGTGAATGTTAGAGTAGTTAAGTGTTTAGTCTAGTTAATAAAGTCTTGTTCATGTCACACGTAAAGTTGTCCGTGTTTTGCTCTCATATACTGGAGTCCCTATTCATGTCGATCTTGAATTACATGCTCTGAGTAGTACTGTACAATAATATTGTTATTTCCCATAACCTGGAAATGAACATTTCTTAGAATTAATAAACAATTAACACTGTGCGTTCATTGGACAACGGGTTAATTGATTGTAATATTAATTTTATTACATTAAGTTAATTTTATTAACTGATCCAAATATTAATAATTAATTATAACTAGTTATGATTAATTATTCATATTTATTTTGAGCTAATTTGCTACAAAAGTGTGAGATAAGACGCAAGTAGCTAAACTAAACATTTAATAGTTGACAGCAGTTTTACAATAGAAATGTGAAACGACTGACAGAAATAATCAGGGATGCAAACTAATAAACTTTTTTCTAATTTCGCCATTTTGAATAGAAAATATATAATTTACATGATTCATGTAATTAGTAACTGTCAATGTAACAAGACAAGGAACATTAACAAAGCCGTTTTCTTCACATTACACATAAGATTAGTAAGGAATGTGCACATGTTGTGAATGAATTTGAGTTACTTAGTTGCCTAGATTTCCTGGTTGCATTCAGTAAATTCACTTGTCTAAGAATATGATTCATAAAACATGCATATCAGTTCACCCTATGTTTACTTTCTTCACTGACACAGACAAAAATGAAAAGACTCTATCAGGGATGAGATACAGGGCAAGATAAGGAGACTGAGAAAAAGAAAGAAAGAAGGTGATGAGATGAAAGAGGAAGAGTATTTCTTATTTAAGGCCATTTTTGATTGTGTTTTGTCAACAAAAAACAGACTGGGGGGGGATTACATTTTGGGACCACTGTATTTATAAAACCGTGCCTACGTCCCTGATTTTAAAATGCTGATTTGATGCTTTTTCAGAATTCTCTGATTAAATAGAAAGTAAAAAAAAAACAAAAAAAAACAGCATTTATTTGAAATAGAAATCTTTTGTAACATTGTAAATTTCTTTACTCTCACTTTTGATTAGTTTAATGTCCTTGATAAATAGGAGCTTTAATTTCTTTCAAAAAAAGAAGTCTGTCTATATTTTAATAAAATACATTTAAAAATGTAGAATAAATTGAATAAATTGTGATGTTTCTATTAATTAATTCTATATCTTGTGTATATATATATAATCTAAATATATCTAAATATACATAATCTATATTAATTATTCTATATCAATAATAATATATGGTTAATTTCATTTTAAGTATAAAACAGTTGAAAAAATTCAAAGACCTTAATTCTTTAAGAGAACATTCTCGCACATAGTTCTTACGAAATGAGGAATGTTTCACATTTTGTTATTGTGTTTTACAGTCTTCAGAAGAGCAATAAATATTTCTTTGAACTCATTCATAAACAAAACGATCAAGGAACGGACCATGTGGAGGTTGCGGTGAGTGTGTTTACTGAGGGTGTTGCTGTGTGATTATCATATACTGTTATGACACTGCCTGTATTTACTTACAGTGGCAGCTCAAACAGACTGGACAGGGATTTTCAATCATCGATTCCAAGTTCATCTCCCTCTATACCAGTGAGTGTGTGTGTGTTATTTTGGGCTGTGGTTGCAGAAATGTCAGGGTAGTGTTAAGAAGCCTGGAATAGCTGCTTCTGTCCACACACACGCCCTGAAATAGAGCTAATGATGGGGTAGCCTCCTCTGCACAAAGTGTGTGTGTGTTGTCGTCTTATTGCTTAAGCTGGCTTTTGCATTAATTTCTCTTTAAAGGTATGCTTATGTAGCTTTATGTAAAAACTATGTTTTTGATGTACTTCAGATTGCTAGTTTGTCAATATGCGTCTGTCACTGCATCACTGTTTTTTAAAAAATAACTTTTGAAATTGAAATAAAATCGAATATAAATATTAGGTAATAAAAACTTGACAACTAAATAGAAATTTAAAAAAAAGAAACACAGCAAACTTACTAATACTAAAATGAAAATTAAAAATATACAAATAAAAGCTAATTTAAGATACTAATAAATAATATGATTGAATATAAATAATACATGAATAACACTGCATCGCATGTGTGTGTGTTTACGTTTTTCTCTAGATCTTGTAGGTATGTCCGATAATGATGTCTGCTACAGTATGTTTAGGAATTGAAGTGTACTGCATACTACTGTATTATACAATTTTTTTTTTAAAAATAGTGTATTATATTAATAGTATAATACATTGTAAAAAAAAATTAAGTAGTTTTTTAAAACATCATGCATTGTGTATCGATAAAGGTTTCAAACAGTAGTGATGCTGTTTGCGACTTTTAGTAAGGTCATGTGACAATGTAGCATACTGCTGTTTGACACGTTTATCATTACACACTACATACTGTAAAAAAAAAATTTGTATTATGGAAATGTTGCATTTTTAAAATTGTCTAAACTTTTAGCAACTTATAGCTTTCTGATCAGTGTACATACTGCATACTAAAAAAGAATGTGTAGTATGGTAGTATGCCTTCCAAACTGATGATCTAATTTTTATATCAGAGTTTACACATTAAAGCAGTCCTGATTTTGTGTTTGTGTGTGTGTGTGTGTGTGTGCGCGCGTTTTTGTGACATATCAGGACACAAATGTGTATAATGACATGGGTATGACATAGGTATTACAAAAAGAGGTGACTTATGAGGACATTACCCATGTCCCCACTTTTCAAAAGGCTTATAAATCATACAGAATGAGTTTTTGTGAGAAAGTAAAAATGTGCACAGTTTCCTGTGATGGTTAGGTTTAGGGGTAGGGGTAGTGTAGGGGGAGAGAAAATACGGTTTGTACAGTATAAAAACCATTACACCTATGGAATGTCCCCAAAATTCACAAAAACAAACGTGTGTGTGTGTGTGTGTAGATGAGTCCACTCTGTTGGCAGGAGATGTCAATCACATTCCTCTAACTGCTGCGAGTCATGTGACTCCTCCCCAGAAGTCATCTCAGAATCCGCCCCATGGAGTAGACTTGCTGAGAACAGATCCACGAGACTCGTTTCATCAGGGTGAGAAATTCAGACAAAAAACCCACACTCACTTAACACACTTTTCATAGAATAAACATAATACACTAACAACGAAGACATGATGAGCTATTACACATTAAACTTAACTTGGTAAAGAGATACTTCTCCCAAAAATAATTTTTTTGTAATTATGTACTCCACCTCATGTCATTCTCTGGTGTTTTTCAGCGTAAAAGTTTTGAGGAACTGTATATATAATAATAACCATATACATAATATAACCACATACAATATCTCACAGAAGTGAGTACACCTCTCACATTTTTGTAAATATTTTATTATATCTTTTCATGTGACAACACTGAAGAAATGACACTTTGCTACAATGTAAAGTAGTGAGTGTACAGCTTGTATAACAGTGTAAATTTACTGTCCCCTCAAAATAATTCAACACACAGCCATTAATGTCTAAACCGCTGGCCACAAAAGTGAGTAAAATAAAATATTTACAAAATGTGACGGGTGTACTCACTTCTGTGAGATACTGTACATAATATATGGCCACTGTCCTGCAAAGTTTAGATCCAACCTCAATTAAACACACCTGAACCAGTTAATCAAGGTTTTACTAGGCATTCTAGGAACTTCCAGACAGGTTTGTTGAGGCAAGTTAGAGCTAAACTCTGCAGGACCGAGTTTGAACACCCCTGGTATACTGGTTTGAAAAGAGTGAGTGAATATTAACAGAATTATCAAATAAAGCGGACCTGGCAGATTTATGAAAGTTCTATTACTCTATAATAAATCACTGTCCACTGCACTTTTTGTTACGAATATGATTGATCAATCACTTTATATTTGCTTCTTGTTTCTAGTTGCTTGCTTGTTCCTTAAATTTTGTGATGTATTGACTTATAGACAAAATCTGTTATAGATATATTTAGAACATGAGTTCAGCACCACCTTGTGGCAAAAGAGACATTTCCACAGTCTTTCTCAACCTTTTCTACTGGAGGGCTGTGTTAATGGAAACTGAGAATCTTGATATATTAAATTAATTAACAACAATCCATTTTGTGATTCTAGAAGTTTTAGAAACAGTAGTTATTGTTCATTTAGATTTAGAGTTGAGAGATTATATAAATAAAAATATATTCTAATACATAATAATTCTAATTATTTAAAATGAATAATTTATTAATTTAAATGTAACTTGCTGCCCCCTTGGATGTTTGCTGCGCCCTCCTAGATGAACCACTGCATTAGAGGCTTAAGTTTATAGAATTAAAGCAATAATGTAACAGTGTGTTATTATTATGATTATTAATAATAATAACAATAATAATAGTGTTATTTCTTGCCTTTTTTGTTTGTGTGTATTTATATTTGTATGTGCAGTTCCATTACTGGACAGGGGGCGTATGCAGGGAGTTTTACCTGACTGTATCTATAACCCCAGCTACATCATAAAGGGATATCCTCTATTGCGCTACCAGGGCCTACAGTTTGTAAGTGCTTGAACACACATAAATAAATAGAACACCTAGAAAATTTTATTTTTTAATTGCATTCCTTTTTAAAGCAATGAATGTTGTTGTGCCTGTGCGAGCATGATCTTGATCAATGTAATCTGATGCAGGTGCACCTGACGTATGTGTATCCTAATGACTACACACGACTCACACACATGGAGAGCAATAACAAATGTTTCTACCGTGAGAATCCATACTACCTGGACAGGTAGACACACACAAATACACTAGTGTTCATATGTTTATGCTCACCAAGGCTGCATTTATTTGATTAAAAATACAGTAAAAAGTAATATTGTGAAATATTGTTTCAATTAAAAATATTTTAATATATATTTAAATGTAATTTATTCCTGTGATGGCTGAATTTTTAGCATTATTACTCCAGTCTTCTTAGACTCGTGATCCTTCAGAAATCATTCTAATACACTGATTTATTTGAACAGCATTTATTTTAAAGAGGTCATGAACTGCATTGTTTGTTTGTTGTTGTTGTTTTTAGAATGTTTCCTTTGGTGCACTTTTACAGTTAATATGATTTATTTTATTATTTTTTTTACATCAAAAATTGAGTCCAGAACTTAGTCACTGATAAACTGGTGCTGGTTGATTGACAGCTCCAGCTATTGTAAAGGAAGCGTTCTTTGATCACTTTCTATTTATAATTTGATCACAGATCAACAGATTATTTTCATCCTGCTAAGAGAAACAATGTGAAGTTGACTTAAAAAAATAAATAATGCTCAACTGAGACATTCACATTGTTGAAAATAAATAAAATAACCACATTCCTAGCATTAGGATCCTTTGGAAGGTGTTCTCTCTTCCTCATCTCACTAACACCAGTGGGTGGGGCCAAAGTTGCAATGGTGAAGTAGGTGTTGATTTTCTTCTGCAGAGGCAGTCTTTCACCTATCTATTATGTCATAAATATGCACATTCCAGGACCAGTCGTTTGCTGGGCTTGGTAACATTAAAAGCTGTTTTGGACTAACAAGGAAGTTTTCAGTTCTGAAACTTACAGGATATTCTTATAGTATGATGACCTCTTATATATCAAAGGCTCAAGGAAATTTTGACTTCTCAGTTCATGATCCCTTTAAATAGATATCTTTTTTAACATTTATAAATGTCTTCAATTTAATGTGTCCTTGCTGATTAAAAGTATTTAAAAAAAACAAAAACGTATTGACCTCAAACTTTTGAATGGCTGTGTACAATCTGTACATGAGCAAAAACACGCCCGCCAATCTAGCACTCTTTTGTGCACCTTGTGTATTATGATCTCAAATTAAAAAAAAGTATTTTTTTTTTCTCAGATATGGCTTCTCAAACTACATTCAACTTGATCAGCCTGGAAATCAAGAGTTCATCCAGTTCAAAGGTACAGCAAACACGCAGTTCTTTAGTGGTGTCTTTACATTTAAAGACCACATTAAAACAACATTCACAATGCATCTAACTTCCTTAATGCGACAAGAATATTTAGCAGGAAATGTGCACTGAAATGAGCATTACAATTATGAAAACAAACATTTTTATCTCATTAACAATAATGTATTATGACGAACTGTGTGTAATAAGATCAGGTAAATTTATTTAAATAGGGTCAGTTTTGTTGTCTTTAACTGTTGCATTAAAATATGCAATCAGCTTGATGGTTCAGAACATAAAACACTCTAAAAGGAATGTTAAAGGTGTTAATCATTCCCCATTTCAAGACAGGTCATGCTTGTCTTTATCTTCCTGTAGGAGCTAGAAATGATGAGAAGGAGCGGCAAGTGGAAGGTATGAAAAGGAACGAGGTTCTCCAAGATTATGGCGAGTATTACGATAACTCAATGCAGATGCACCGCAAGCTGTTCTCTGTCCAGAAAAATGGCAGAATCCGAAAAAAGAGAGAAGATGGGAAAATAGATGTCAGATTTGAACAGATGGACCAAGACAACCAAGCTAAGGGAATCCAAAAACTGCCTGAAGAACCTCGGAACGATCCAGAGGAACCACAGCACCAACTGAGAAGGAAGAAGAAAAAGAGACGTCCTCAACAACACCTGATGGACCAACACTACCTTCAAAACGGACCTTCTGAGGTGAAGACTCATGACCAGGGAAAGGAAAAAGACTCTGTGGTTGCACAACAGATTCAGAATAATGTCATGGAGAACATACCTGATCATCAGAATCCAGGACCAGCTCAGAAAGAAGACCGCTGGAGGTCAGAGGTGAAACATCAAATGAACCAATCGCTTAGTCAGGATGGTGGAATTGAGCTCCACCCGCTTAAAGCACCACACGGCTATAGTAGCGATGGAAATCCAAACCCTGTTGCATTCAGAGACAGAGATATTCCACTGGAGAACATACAAGAAGTCAATGAGTTGAAGAAAAGATTAGTGACCAACCCTGCCATGTTTGATGAGGTCCAGAATGAACGTCATGACCTTGTGAATCGGATGGGTAATCGGAAAGTCTTTCTGGGAGGTCACGTGGACAAGGCACCCAAGAATTCATTAGATGTGGTAGAAGTAAAGAAGAAGAACAGTACAGATGAACGACCATCTTTGGATGGGGATGAAGTCAAAGAAGAAGCAATGAAGAGGCCTAAACACCCAAAACGTAAAGCAGAAAAAGCTTTGCATGTTTTGAAGGACAACCCTAAAAAGGCTGTAGTAGATGACGACAATGAAAATGACAGAAATAATATCATCAAGAATAAAAATGTGGCACATCATCTCCAAATCACTCAAAATCCACAACAAAGCGCATTATATAACCAGGCCAATGAGCGTAAGACATTGGTCCTTGCTGCTCCGTCCACAGAAGAACATAACCACTTGGGCCGTGTGAATGATGCCAGAAAGGAAAATGAGATGCAGGATAATGCAATACATATAGAAGAGATTAAAGATGGACAAGATGGAGACTCTTGGGTGGATCATGGTTTCTCAGAGGAAGAAGACTACGACCTCTTCAGTAAGGCTTTGTTTGACGTGGAAGTCAAGTGGAATCAGACGTTCCAGGCTAAACCCATAGATCTGAATGTCATGCGCTCCGATTGGATCGATCTGAAGTGTAATGTGTCTGGAAACTTGCTACTCGACGAATCAGAAGCATTGCCCGTAGTTGAAGCTTTCATGAAGAAACTAAACAAGAAATATCCAAGGTAGGCTGACTGTTAAAATTGTTTTGAATCAATTATCCTATTACAATATGCAAAATAAGACTCTCTGAGCTGTGTTTAGAATGAGACTAGCATACTGCATACTACACATTTTACGAAGTGTACTGCATGCCATTTTATTAACAATATTATGTGAAACTTGCATTAATAAGGTAACATTTCTTTGTATGGATTTGTAACATGCTTACTATATAATGCACATTATACACTACCGTTCAAAAGTTTGTGGTCAGTAAATATTTTTTGATTGCTTTTTGAAAAACATTAATACTTTTATTCAGCATGGTCACATTAAATTGGCCAAACTTGACAGTAAAGACATTTATAATGTTACAAATGATTTCTATTTCAAATAAATGCTGTTCTTTTGAACTTTCTATGAAAGAATCCTGAAAAAATTAATGTTTTTCTACAAAAAAATTAAGCAACTCTTTTCAACATTGATAATAATAAGAAATGTTTTTACTAATGATGCTAAAAATTCAGCTTTGCATCACAGGAATAAATTACATTTTAATATATATTTAAATAGTAAGCAGTCAATTTAAATTGTAATAACATTTCTTAATATTACTGTTTTTACTGTATTTTTGATCAATAAATGCAGCCTTGGTGAGCATGAGATTTCTTCCAAAAACATTAATAAAACCTTACCGACCCTAAACTGAATGCCAAAAGTGCATACAATTTAAAATAATATATTCATTAAATAATAATTTTATATATATATATATATATATATATAAATTATTGTTTAATGAATACAGACAATATTAAACAATATTTTTGATCAATAAATGCAGAAGAAAAAATATATATTATTGTATATATATTATTGTTTAGTGAATATAGCATTTTAAATTGTATGCACTTTTGGCATTCTGATCAAACAAAGTTCATTATTTCTGGTTCACCATCATGAAAATTGGAAGATCAAGTCAAAAGCATTTAATTTTGGAATGCTGTATGTCACATGGTATGCTTAGGTCCTATAGTATTGCATACACAGTAACAGTAGTATGACTAGTATGGTAATATGCCATTCCGAATATTTAATTAATCTCTGACATAAATTTTTGTGTGTGTGTAGGCAGTTCACTCTAGATCGTATTGTGAACATTGAGAAGAAGCCTGATTATAATCAGGGCAGTAGATATCTACTGGAACTGGACCTGCTGGAGGCATCAGGACACCACCTGCGCCTGGTTCAGTACATCTTTGTGAAAAGAACTAATGATTGGGGTTCTTATAAAAAACAAAAGGTTCAGGATGCAGAATTTAAGCTTTGCAATCCATATAGCTTCTACTGGAATCCGACTGCTACTGTCCACTTCATCATCCCAGGTAAGACTCTCTCATATAGAGAAGAATGAAGAACCAGATTGCAACCTTCTGTTACATTATGATTATCATAAATCATATCATGCTTATATCATATATATAGATGAATAGATGTAATTTTTTATACACTAAAATTCAAATGTTTGGTTTGGTAAGATTTTTTTAATGTTTTTGAAAGAAGCTTCTTTTGCTCACCAAGGCTGCATTTATTTGATCAAAAATACAGTAAAAACAGTAATATTATCACAATTTAAAATACCTGTTTTCTATTTGAATATATTTTCCAATGTAATTTATTCCTATGATGGCAAAGCTGAATTTTCAGCATCCTTAAAGCATCTTCCAAGTCACATGATCCTACAGAAATCACTTGCTTCTCAAGCAACATTTCAAAAACAGCTGCTTCATATTCTTGTGGAATATATATATTTGTTTTAGTATTACTTAATAAAATCAGATCATATTGACCCCAAACTTTTGAACAGTAGTGTGTTTGTTTTATTATATATTTAAATAAAAAAAATAGTTTTATTTTATATATACAGTATATATAGT
>RJVU01027559.1:312140-335488 GCA_003731715.1 Anabarilius grahami | reverse complement strand
CCTATCATACACCCAGTGCAATGCAGCGCCAGGCGCGACACAAGTGTTTTTCAGCCCGACGCACTGGACGCAGTTGTAAAAAAAGATGGACGACGCGACGCCGCTTCCTTCCATTGTATTGAACTGAAGCCAAAACGAACGCTGATGGGCGCTGACACATTACGCAAAAACGTCAGTTTGGAACCTGGGCATGCGCAGAAGTAATCGTCGGTGGAGCCCGGAGGCGGAGTCGCGGTATCAAACTTCCGCCCAGACGACTGCGTCATCATTGATGTATTTTAAATAGGCTATATAAATTATACGTAATTTAAAATTCTACCTATAAAATAATAGGCTATTCTGTTTCTAGAGCAATAATATTTTTGAAACAGCGAATTCAGTAGATAAACTCAATATAATATGCCACTAGAAACAACTCTAAACTGTCATAAACGGTCCTGCCATTTTAAACAAAGGGTTAAACTAACGTTACAGGAGATCGATTGCTGTAGACAGTGCTCTATAATTAATTAGAGTAGGATATCATTAGTTTTATCCTGATAATTATTATTTTATACCCATAAAAATAATTAGCTGCCAGATAATGATCACCTGCTTTTTTCCCGTCACGGTTAACATTATGCGTGTTATCTTAACTAATAACATTTATTAATTAGCTTATGAAGCCCACATTTAACGTTACCGAGAAAAGCTCAGATATCCGTCAGATCCTGTAGATCGGTTAGTACAGTTTACTGCTGAACAGCTCATTTTGTCTGTGTGAAATAACACAGAAGTTGAAAATTAATAGTTATTTATTTATCTTCAATCTCCTCTCGAAGCCCCGACAGTCCTCAGAGCAGCTGTCAATCAACTGTGAATCACGACGACACACCCCGTTTCTATAGCACCAAATTGCTAGCTAAAATCAAACGTATCACAAAAACGAACAATTGAATATATATCAGCGTGATAACAACTACCTGAAATGACCAGAACGATCTTTCGGAAAATTTTATTTGAAGCATAATTTATTTTTATGTTTTAACTTGAGTCTCATTCGTCTGCATTGAGCGGGCGGGGTTTATGACCTGTACTGCATCCAGCCACCAGGGGGCGATCAAAGAGCCCGCAGCTTCACTTTTCAGGACGTATGAGGCACACCCGTGCGCCACGTTGTTCAACTAGCAAATGCATTTGCGCCCATTTGTGCGCCCATGGGCGTGCTGGTCTGAAAACGAGGTGTGTTCAGGTACATTTTTGACGCGTTGCTATTTTGAGGCAAACGAAATAGACTGCGCCATTGACCAACTGAAACCTGGTCTAAAGTCAATGGCGCAATATTTGTTTTGTTATTTAAAGGGCGCATATCGTGCGTTCACACCGCCGCCGGCGAGAGCGTCAACATTCGCCTTGGCCAAGTTGGCCGCCCTGCCAACAACGCTGTACTGTTCGTTCAAAACCGCCGCCGACGGGAGGGTCAAAGTAAATGACAAGTCTCGTCAACCAATCGGAATCCTCTCAAGCGAGGACCTCTACATTCCGATTGGTTGCCGCCGAACCGCGTCATAGCTCATTACCATAAAGTTGACTTGCCCTGCGTTCCATTCGGAAGGGCTCATCCCTATGCCCTAATCCCTTCAAAGGATTTACCCTCCGGAGTGAGCTTCGAAGGGATGAAGGGTGTAGGGGTCAACAAAACTTTTTTTTTTGGAACGCACTTCAGCGTCATCTTAACAAGACAATCAAAGAAGAGTAGATTGTGCAAGCTGCGCCCTTTGTTTAACGTTAGTTTTATTTATTTATTTATTTTAGGTTTATCGCACCATGTATATTGTATTTGAAACATCTGAATGGACTGACAAAGGGAGCTGTAAAGTATTTTTGTTGAAGTACAATGTCGTTTTGACCATAATAATGTGCCAAATCTAACTCCTATAAATATTACAGTAGTATAGAAAAATACTATACACACATTTATAGGTAAAATCGAACTCCGAGCATCATGTATCCATTCTGTGACGTCAAACAACTTCCCTGTGCAAAGGATCATGGGGGTCCGAAGTGTCCATCAGTTGTACCCTTCGAAATCCTTCATTCAGAAGGGCCCTTTGAAGTGGCCAGTTTTGAGCACTTCGGTTTGGAACGACCCTTCAATATGGCGGCCATGATTGTTTTCACTCCGAAGTGCCCTTCAGAGGGCGATATATCCCGTTTGGAACGTTGATTTCAACTCTCCTCGACGCTCTCACCGTCCAAGACGCGCCGCTCTCGCCGGAGCTCGCCGCCGGCTCTCATTGAAAGGTGCCCTAGAAAATGTTTTTAAAAGATGTAATATAAGTCTAAGGTGTCTCCTGAATGTGTCTGTGAAGCTTAAGCTCAAAATACCCCATTGATTTTTTTTTATTAATTTTTTTAACTGCCTATTTTGGGGCATCATTTTAAACGTGCCGATTTATGCTGCGGCCCCTTTAAATTCTCGTGCTCTCCACCCACAGAGCTCGCGCTTGCCTTAAACAGTGCCTTAACAAAGTTTACACAGCTAATATAACCCTCAAATGGATCTTTNTTGCTTGCTTACCTAGTCTGATGATTCGGCTGTGTGCAGATCCAGACGTTACTGGCTGCCCTTGTCTAATGCCTTTCATAATGTTGGGAACATGGGCTGGCATATGCAAATATTGGGGGCGTACACCCCGACTGTTACGTAACAGTCGGTGTTATGTTGAGATTCGCCTGTTCTTCGGAGGTCTTTTAAACAAATGAGATTTATATAAGAAGGAGGAAACAATGGAGTTTGAGACTCACTGTATGTCATTTCCATGTACTGAACTCTTGTTATTCAACTATGCCAAGATAAATTCTATTTTTCATTCGAGGGCACCTTTGAAAATGAATGACTAGCTGACGAGGAGAACTGGCCCCCCGACTAAGCCTGGTTTCTCCCATGGTTTTTTTTTTCTCCATTTTAACACCTATTTGCCACTTGTTTGCCACCTGTTTGCCACCTGATGTCACCTGATGGAGTTTGGGTTCCTTGCCGCTGTCGCCTTTGGCTTGCTTAATTGGGGACACTTGACATTTGACTTGACATTTGATATTCAACAGTATTCTTGACATTTAATCAACAGTGCTTCTGATCTGCCTGCATTGACACTATTCTTTAAGAGCTGCTGTGCAGCCAAAATTATGTACCAGTTATCAATGTAAAGCTGCTTTGACACAATCTGCATTGTAAAAAGCGCTATATAAATAAAGGTGACTTGACTTGACTTGACGAGCATACAGTTAGTCGTATGCGTCTATATGCGGGTGCACAACGCGCGTACACTCTGCTTATTACACACACGGACGCGCAACAGCACACAAACATGCCAAATATTAAAAATAAAAGGATTACAATTTAAAAGATTATTATTCTGTGCATAAAGATAAAAATGCTTTGGTGGAATCCGGATTTTCCCGTGGATGTTCTGCTCACGCGCTTTAACCTCTTGCACGAGCAGATCCGTTTCCTCACTAGAGAAGTGTTCAGTTTTTCCGCTTGCAAATTCCGCCATGTAAATATCGAATCTGGCATGGCTCAAGCACAACTGGCTTTTAAAGGGAATAAGAGATGAGACTCTGATTGGTTTATTGCACATTATACGCCCAAAACGCACCCATTATTCATTAAGAATAGGGACAACCCTTTTAGACCATGCGCCTGGCGCACCGACCATTTTTCCCATCCTTAAACTGGCAAAAGTGGATTCAGACTAAGTGCGCTTGCGCCATGCGCTTAGATCGTTAAAATAGGGCCCATATACATTAAGTTCACTTATATTTTAGTGTTGGTTTAGTCATTCATTCGAATAAACTTATCCCTTCGCTCCCACAGTTCTTAGGGTGTGTCTCAATCAGCTCCCTAGCTCCCGAGCTTGTGAATCAGTACATCGTGTACACGAATTCGGGCACTGGTAAGGAAAGTAAAGGACGCTGGTTCACTACACATTGGGACACTTATGACTCTATTTCCAGCGACGTGACAACGTCCTCGTTGTACAACATCACTACTGGTATTATGAACAACAGCAGAGCTGATTTCTTTCTGACATTACTTGTAATGTTATTTAAAGTACATTATGATCAATTCTTTGCTAGTTACATATACGTGCAACATTTCAGTCGTAAATAAATTATAAATTTTAGCTAGATTATGTTCATTACCTATCTAGTGATGTATGTTTACGCTGAAATATAATAAAATAATGGTTTGTATTTTTAAAAACATCTATCATGCGTCATGTGTAGTGAGTTGGCTCACGCGCTTCAGAACTTCCGTCAAGGGAGCATAGTGAGCATTGATGCTCCCTGGTTTTCACGGTGCATTGTGGGACTTTTTAGGGAGCGAACATATCAGTGCCCTGCAAGGATTCTGCGAATGAGACAGCCTTTAAAAATGGCCGACTCCCTGATCAGTGCCCTGACTTCTGAACTAGGGAGCTGATTGAGACGCACCCTTAGCCTCACCCCACTCATCATAATGTTAATTACATACAGTTCATTTACATAAACATCACATGCAGATCATGTTGGATAGCAAATAACACATGCTATTATAACTATCAGTTATAACTATAAGAGACTGTTATTATATACTTGCATGGATATAATTAAACAACATACAGTGTATGGTCTTAAGGCCCAATCCCAATTCTATTTTATACCCCTTCCCCTTACCCCTACGCCTACCCCTTCCCCTTGCCCCTTGAAACAGAGTGTCAAGGGGTAGGGCTGAAAATATTCCCCTAAGAAATGGGACACCACTACTAGACCGTTAAACGTCATCAAAACGTATGAGCCTGCGTGTTTCCTCAGGAGTCCCTGGTTGATACAGAACATACAATACTGATGAATAAGCACGCAAACTGAATGCACTTTTTGTTTATATCATGTAACGTACACGTATTTATGGACGTAACCACAACAAAACAATACATTAATCAGGCATGCGGGAAAAAGACAAGTTAGCTGCCACCGGATTTGAATTTATGTTGTCAAATCAACGCGGGTTTCAAAAAAATATAAAAAAATATGTTGTGGAACTATCATAAAGTAAAAAACATTAGCGAACTTTTTTCATAGTGATTTTAACAAATCTTTTTTCGGAGAACATAACCGTATACATGAACACAAGATTAAAGGCAACATAAAACAAGTGATTATTTATTACTAAAATACTGTTTACCGTAAAAAAATACTTACATTTATGGGTGTCTCTGCTCGCTCGGTCGGCCATGTTAGAAATTTATCATACCCCTTCATCTGAAGTGTGGTCCAGAAAAATCTTCGTTTGAAGGGCTACCTGGCCTTAATTTCACCATTTATTTTCCTTATACAGTCTGACGCAAAGCATGCTGGGAATTAGAAATCTGCTGCAACTCAATCATATTAAGTTCAGCTTAATACAATCATTTTCTACTAAGTACAATGAATTATTATTTGAATGAAACAAACTAATTTTATTTAATTAATTTCACTGTTCGGTTTTACAGTGAAGTTATGCTTTCTGAAAGTCATTTGAATGAGCTTAATGTTCTTCTTTCTTGAGTGTCCTCAAGCTTCTGCAATTTAACAAATCTCACTTTACCCTTCTCCTTTGAGAATGCCAAAACATGTGAGTTTGGCGTTCACTGGAAACCAGCCTGATCTCTTTCCCAACTTTTAGATCTGTCAGAGCTGATGGAAGACTTCTTATAAGTTTCCTTATAATCTTGAAGATTTGAAACAGTGAAGATGAAGAGAAAAATAGAATCTTCTTCCCTAAAGACATTAATGAGGAATTCATACATGAGACAGAAATATCTCACCTTTTTCAGCAGATTCCAAACCTGGAAGATGTCGACATTAGTTTTCTGTTGGATCTGTGACTCGGATGTTAGTCCAGGCTCCTGGGACATTGGTTTACATGTACGTTTAATCCTTTTGCAAATGCTTTTTGCCAAGGTGACATTTTTGACAACGTTATAGGGAGGAGCTAAAACGAGCTAAACTACAGTACTGAATTGGCGGAAAGTCAAGTCTATAATAGGCTCTTCTGGGTCAGTATAAAACGTGCACAGCAGGCGAAGTTTTATTTGGTATATGTTCAATACCAGCTTTGTTTTACCTGTTTATGGCCTTTAATCAAATACATTCATTATAATACTGTCTGACTGTAACATTGCATATTGTACTTCATTATGGCCAAAATAAACTTCCTGATATTTGTTCTTCTGTCTGTCCAACACATGTGGCACATTAGTTTCATCATTCTTCTGTTATGTAATTCCTGTCTGTTGTGTCAGACTCCAAAAATATCTGCTTGCATCTAAATGTGCATCATTGTTGTAATAAATAACTAGACCAAGACCTCGAAGAACACTTCTCAGTACCGCAGTATACCGCAAATGTAAATGATTTGTTTAAAGCGGAAGCAGGTTCATTTGTTTTGGAAAAAAGAAAAAATTAACATGCTTTTCATGCTTGAACTGCAGTGAAGCTGCATCAGTACAATTTTCCACTGACTGGACACTTCCTGAAGGTGGAAAAATGTTGTGTGAAATGGTCACTCGGATAAACTTCTCTTTACTCAGCATTGTATTTGACAAGTTTTCATGTACAGCAGTTATACATTATACATTTCAAATACAAAATATTTGAACTAGTTTTAAAAGTAAAACTCGCCACTTAAAATGAAACACTGCAGTTAAATTCACCATGAAATCAAAATCGACAATTCTTATTTTTTATTGCAATACTGCATTATTGCAGGATTTATCCGTGCAGATTACTAAAAAAAAATTAAATTCACATTCCCTCATAATCTTTAATCAAAATAATGTCCCCTCCCTCTTCTTTACAAATCTGTTGTTTCGAATCAGTGGTTCGGAGCGTGTATCAAACTGCCAAAGTCATGTGATTTCAGTAAACGAGGCTTCGTTATTTTTTTGGTGTACAAAAAGTATTCTCGTTGCTTCATATCATTAAGGTTGAACTGTTTTAAATATGTCTTTCTGGGCATTGAAAGTGTTAATTATCTTGGTGTCTATGGAGGCCCCACTGAGCCATTGGATTTTATCCAAAAATATCTTCTTTTGTGTTCCTAAGATGAACGAAGGTCTGACGGGTGTGGAACGACATGAAGGTGAGTAATTAATGACATAATTTTCATTTTTGGGTGAACTAACCCTTTAAAATATGGTGCATTCAAATTGTGAAACAATCCACCAAAAATAATGAACTCTCGAATAGTAAATACAGTACCTAATTCCAGAGCATCTATATATACCCTCCACCTGCTGGTATGAGCTTGTGAAGGGTTAAAATAAGTGCAGGGGATTCTGGCTTCCCTCTGAGCATGTTTAAATTCTGCAAATGCCTTTTAATTTTATACGTTGGGTTATATTTAGTGAAGGCTCACGTCTGTGCATTTATTTGGAGTTCTGTATATGTGCGCACTCACGTCTACAGACAGCTGAACTCACCACACTTGTGCAAAGTACAAACACAGACACACTCATTATCTAACTCAATTGTTTAAACTTTAACGTGTTTAAATGAGGTTGTAGTCTGATTTTGGTGTGAGAGTATTAGCACACTGCATAATACACACTAGAGCCTATGATTTATTTTATTTTTTCTACAGTAAAGACCTTTACGCACAACTGTTTTCGATAGTAATAAGAAATGTTTCTTGAGCAGCAAATCAGTATCTTAGAATGATTTCTGAGGTCGGATGAATAAACTGCTAAGACACTTACATAAAAATGTAGATTGGTCTAATTTGGTACCGAAAAGTAAGACCACTAACTAAATGATGGTTGGTCACACAATACTAGTTAAAGGGTTAGTTCACCCAAAAATGAAAATAATGTCATTTATTACTCATCCTCATGCCGTTCCACACCCGTAAGACCTTTGTTAATCTTCGGAACACAAATTAAGATATTTTAGTTGAAATCCGATGGCTCATTGAGGCCTCTATTGAGAGCAAAGCCATTCAAACACTCAAGATCCATAAAACATATGTGTGTTCAGTGGTTCAATCTTAATATTATAAAGCGACAAGAATACTTTTTGTGTGCCAAAAAAAACTAAATAACAACTTTTCAACAATATCTATGTGGACCAGTTTCAAAACACTGCTTCATGAAGCTTCTGAGCTTTATGAATCTTTTGTTTCGAATTAGTGATTCAGATCTCCTATCAAATGGCTAAAGTGCTGAAATCACGTGACTTTGGCGCTCCGATTTACTGATTCGATTCGTAAAGCTCTGAAGCAGTGTTTTGTTGAAAAGTGTTGAAAAGTCTTTGTTTTTTTGGTGCACAAAAAGTATTCTCGTCGCTTTATAATATTAAGAACCACTGAACTCACATGAATTGTTTCAAATATGTTTTTAGTACCTTTATGGAGTTTGAATGGCTTTGCTCTCAATAGAGGCCTCACTGAGCCATCAGATTTCATCAACAATACCTTAATTTGTGTTCGAATGATGAACGAAGGTCTTACGGCTGTAGAACGACATGGGGGTGAGTAATAAATGACATTATTTTCATACTAACCCTTTAAGAAAAAATGTTTGTGCAACTGACCCCTGAAGGATCATGTGACTCTGAAGACTGGAGTAATGATGCTGAAAACTCACCCTTGCATCACAGGAATAAATTACATTTTAAAATATATTCAGGTGGAAAAAAATATTTTAAATTATAATAATATTTCACAATAATACTGCTTTTACTGACCCCAAATAAAGCATTTTCTGCAGCATTCAGGCATATAGTTTGTTATTGTGTTCTGTTTGTTTTTTTAAATAAAACATTTTTAAAAATACATGACCAAATTACAAATTACTCTATTAAATTAATTTGAATCTAATGATAATCACCTCTAAGAATAACAGGAATAAAAAAGAGGCCAAATGTCTAAAATAGACACTATTAATAGATTATTGTCATGAAAGTAATGTCATTGCAAAAAATAAATAAATCAAAATCTACTTTATTTTTCATTCTATTTTATTTTGCATACATTTTTGTTGTTGTTGATTTTGGGGTAAAATGTGCCTTGAGAAGAGTGTGTATGATAAGAATAATAAGAGTACTTTGCTGCCAACTGACATAATCATGCTAATTTGACTATTCTTTCCACACTACGTCCATGCCATTGTTCATAGAGTATGCCTGCCAAACCAGGCCACATTACATGTCCACAACTCATCTCTTTTGCCAGTCTCAGACAGGTGTTGACCAAATAAATCACTGCCAGAGGCACTAACTTCTCTTGTCCTTGAGCACAAACACAGAGTCAGTCACACAGTGTGAATATTCTGAATGAGTCAGTTGTCATCTGTCAGTGGTGATTGTGACCTGACCTCACAGCCCTGATATGTAAGTGGCTGTCAGTCACACAAGGTCGTGAAGTTCTCTCCATCCAGTGTGTGTTAAAAATATCATGACAGTCTGTTATCATAATGAATCACTCATAATTAGCACAATCAAAATTTTAATAACCTTAAATGTAGGTCATATGAAACATTCCACATTCATAGTTACAAGCTTTCTATTGAGATTTGTATTAATACATATTGTTTTGTTTTTTTATTGGTGGCTAATTTCAAGTGATTTTCTTCATTTTGACTTTACCACTCACTAATAACAAATGCACACGCATAAATATACACAATTATACACTCTTATATACACTCCCGTTACTGTCCTCCACCAGCAGCATCAAACATCTTCTTCCTGCCCTCCATACCAGACATGGCCTCAACGTTCTTACGCCAGTCGCCCACCTCTGCCGACATAACCTGACAAAACAGAAATGCAGTGTGTAGTTATGTCTAGAAACTGAAAACATGTTTCCTTTATTCAGGTGAATCTCTAACCACCTATCAAGGACAATTAAAATGAAAAAAATCTGCAGCATTTAGGCATATTTGCCCCATTAAAGGGGTCCTTGATTATGATTTCACTTTTAAACTTTAGTCAGTATTTAATGTTGCTGTTTGAGCATAACAACATATGCAAAGTTACGACGCTCAAAGTTCAATGCAAAGGGAGATATTTTCTTTTACAGAAATCGCTTTTTAAGGACTATAACAAATGGCTGGTAGGGACTACAACGAGCTTCTTCCCGGGTTGGTGACATCACAAACCCCAAAATTTACATAAACCCTGCCCCCGGGAACAAAGGGGGAGAGGCCATGTTGGGCTGCTTTAGAGAAGAGGAAGAGTTGTTGTAGTAGAGTGTTGTTGCCATGCCGGCATTTTACACCGGATTGCTTCACAAACAAGGGTCAATTCAACGCGGGATTTGCACAACAGATTAACATGACGGCACATGCTAGTTGATGAGTTGAATCAACTGCTCAGCAACTACATAAATGTATCCACTAATCATTCAGAAACGACCAGTTGCATTCTAAAAGTTGTAACTTCTTCCTGAGTCTCTACATCAGTGTCCTAACCCCAGTAAGGCTGAACACCATTTACTGACAATCGTAATTTTGGCTGCGTGAGATTCTCCAGCTTTGTTGTTGATGAGCAACCGAAGCGCGAGCTGTTTTTGCTCACACCCAAATAGGGGCAAATTTGACAAGCTATAAACGATCTGTGGGGTATTTTGAGCTTAAACTTCACAGCCACATTCTGGACACACCAGAGACTTATATTACATCTTGTGAAAAGGGGAATTATTGGTCCCCTTTAATTTAATGCAAAAATTCTACTCTACTCGATAATACAATATGCTACTATTTGTTGTGTTCTGTATGTGTGTACCTTCTCTTGTTTAATGTCTTCTTTCTTCACAGATTTGAGGTTGGCTCTGAGGTCCATGGAGCCCTTGTGTTTGGAGCCCAGCAGCGCTCTCATCATCTCATCCGCAGACACACGCACCTTCCTCAGGGCAGGTTTCTTAAACTTCCCTCCTAAATCTTGCACCTTCAGCTTCAGCTCATGGATCTTTTACAGACACACACACACTGTTAATTACAGAAACATTTAGTGCGAGTTTAGAGTATTTACTTTATACTTACATCTTTGTTGTTTTTATTGACTTTGGCCTCAAAGTCATATCTCTCCTCGTCCACTATGTCGATTTTGGCATGAAGTTGCCGACACAGTTTCTGCACACATGCAAAAATACTCCTTCTTAATTATTACTATTTTTCATGTTTTTAAATCATATTTAAGTCATCAAATCAAAATAACACAATTAAAAAAACGCAAATTGTGAAGTGACTAAAAAGTATAAATAAATAAATAACTCTGAACTATCTTGTATTTAAGAGAAACATAATTCTCTTCATGAGAAACATAATTTAAGTCAAGTGTGTTCAAATCTGTAATGTAATTATAAAATATAAATAAATACTAACACACACACACTACTTTACTAATTAGAATTAATTAAAATAAATAAAATCAAATATAAACCATTTTAACTCACTATTTTACTAATTGATGAGTGGCTGTATGTTGATGAGTATCTTTCACTAACCTGCAACTCCTCCATTTGGACGCCGGTTATTTGAAGAGGTGGAAGCTTTTCACTCAGATATTTCACCTTGTCCTCGTCACGATTGATCGTTTCCTGTTCCAGCTCCTCCATGGCTCTTTGGAGCAAAAGGATCTTAGAAAACAGAGCACAAAAAGACATTATGTAGGTTAAAAAAATAACATACCAACATATCTACCACACGCACATTTGCTTAGTCCCCAGAACAAACACACACACACACGCTGGGTTTTCATGTTTTATGGAGACATAGATAGACATAATTTTTATACTGTACAAACTGTATATTCTATCGCCTAACCCAAACCTACCCATCACGGAAAACTTTCTGCATTTTCAAATAACATCATTCTGTATGATTTATCAGCTGTTTTCCTCATGGGGACCAAAAAATGTCTCCTCAAGGGAAAGGATTTCTCATATTGCCATCTTTGTTGGGACATTTTGTCCCCATAACATAGGGTTTACCTTAACCACACACAAACACACACACACACACCAACCCATACCTTCAGGGAGAGTTTTCGAGATGCAGAGATCTTAGACTTTGGCTAAAAAAAAAGGAGGGTGGAAGATAATAAAGTGAATTTAATCCAAAATTTGATGCATTATGTTCTGTCATTCAGCAATGTAGAGATAAATGCATAAATCACAATATCATGATCACAATATACTGTTGAATATGCTGGTGAATACCTTGGCTTGTACCCGAGGGGCCAATGGGCCAGGTGCCTTTTGATGAAAAAAATAAAATAATGATAAAGTAAAAATACATAGATTAATTTACATTGTTCATATCAGAAAACTATTGTATAATATAATTAAGGTTTAAAAGGTTTTAATCCTTTAACTAATTATGTTACTATAACTATGAGTCTCAAAAGTTATGTAAACAATAGACAATTTACTTACATCGCTGCAGATTTTATGTTTGTTGGTGGTTGCAAAGAGAAAAAGAGAAGAAAATAATAATAGTATCAAATAAATACATATACAAAGATGTGTGTACATGAATTCACAGATTAATAAAAATTATGCATAAACTACTTACTCGTCTGCCATCTTGAAATCTGTGAAATCAGAAATAAAAATAAACAATGATGTATAGTTGCAATCACAATACTAAACTAAATAAATCTTCCCTGTTCTTTTGATGCTGTGTTGAGCGATGTCTAGGAAAGTGGCACATAGAGAGACGTGTTACCTGAGGTGTTGCCTGTGGGGTCAAACCAGCTTCTGAAAGCACAAAGGACAGAGACAATTGTTTTTATGTGTGACAGGCACTAGCTTTGTAATTTTAGCTCCCAGAGACTGGAATGAGAATGAATGGACAGCTGTCCTTAACATATCAGAGACTGGGCGTGTGTGTGTGTGTGTGTGTCCTATGCCACAAGGACAAAGCAATTCAAAGCCTACTAGACTCAAATTATTTTTATATATATCTCCAATACAATGTAGCACACAAAAATGACAGATCCTATAAAAAAATGGGTGAAATAGTGAAATCAAACAGTCAGTAAGTATAAGGGAAAGTCCATTGACTAAAGAGGACAGCCAGACACATCTGTAAATTACAGGAAATGCCAGATCATTAACTCTTCACTAACAAGACATTGTATAAAGCAAACGTTTCCATCCATTAGTCATAGTTCAGAACAATCAGCACCTGCTCGCCCTCACATGTTCAAAAGCAAACCTCACTTCCATAAATACTAATTTTAAACACCATTTGCCCATCAACCCAGGACCTAAAATATTATCTCACTCCATGCATTTTAAACACCTGTATACTTTGCATACTTTGCATATGCATTTTGTTGTATGCTAGAAATCAAGAACAAGCGTTTATAGTTTTTGTGTTGGTGTATTCTTATATGTCATCTAAATTCTTGACTCTTGATTACTCATACAAGGACCGCTGTCAGGACCATTTGGACTGTTATATTTTCATCTACAATCAGGTCATGAGAACTGGCAAACCTTTTCATGCAGGTAATTTGTTTACCAAAAAGTCCTTTTGGATTCAGGGAGGAAAAATTTGCGTCGAAGGTGTATGATCTATTTATTCAGTAACCCTTCCATATGGAGAGCGGAGGCACGACTGGCACTGACTGGCAGACAGTCTCTACAGTCGAACGGTTTCGGCAGCTTGGGGTGTCAGGAATATCTCTCATGCATCATCTTGCATATTTGAGCTCAAATTAGCACATTTCCACCTAAGGCAGCTCAATGAGGTGAAAACTCCTCTGATCCAAGGGTTAATTTAAAACTAAGCCGATATTTACGAGATACTGAATTGATCCTTACAACAGAAGCACATAAACACACTACTTGTTCCCCTAACACACACACATACAAACTACATACACACAAACTACATGATGCCAACAAATGCACTCATATGCATATAAAAATAGTCTTTGATGACTATATGTCAGGTATGGATTTTATGTAACATGATGCTTGCTTATGTAATGGTTATTGTTAGACACGGGTCATTTCCTCAGTAGGTCTAACTCTGTACCATTTTTTTTTTTAAATGAATATATTGTGTTGCAACAATAAACAGATGTAAAAATAGGCTCTGTTCAAGTAAAGTAAATTATAGCCTATTTTTTTTTTTTAAATATATAATTTATTTATATTTTTATACCAATTTTTTTAATTTATCATCCCAGATGGAATGTTTTAAAATGTGAGAAAAACCAACTAATATTACAAATATATTTACAAATGTATATATTCAACTATAATTATATATACAAGTTATATATATAACTTGTAGGCCTATTTGTTTTTTGATTGTGTGATTTCCATCTTTAACAATTTAGAGTTTCATAGGCTCCTTTATCCGATAAATTACATTATGAACATGGGTTACACATATTAAAAATAACACATATTATTAAGTGCAAATAGGCTTATGTGGCATTAAATATGTGTGTTTACACGTGCTTCATAGGAGGATCTCAGTGGGATAGCGAGGTTTAATAATGGTAGACTAATAACAGGCCAGGCTACACCATCCACTGACTGATTTGGCTCTGAATGCAATGGGATTAGTTTAAGACGTTAAAGACTTTTAATCCTCGACACATGGGAAAAGTTCAATGCTTATTTGTGCAGTTATTTGATAGTGTGAAGATTTAAGAAAGATGTTGTATGATGGAAAAAAACTGGATGAAATATCACACATCTGACCCAAAAACCCACGTGCGAATGTCGTCAATATCCGTGACCCGGATGTGCTTTGAGTTGCCCGCCCCTCCCACCTGCGTGTGCGTGAGCGATGCGCCTGATTCTGCGCAATCCGTTGCATCTGACAGACGATTTTATTTTTGAAATTAGCCGTATAAACATCAACTTTTTGATATGATAGCGACCAAAATGCATCACAGAATCGACGCTGCACCATCCTGAGATCTAATCATGATAGAAGAAGCGTTTCAATCGGTGCGAGGATCGGTGGAGAGACTTTAATGTCAGATTGAACCGCTAAGGTGAAACTCTGGTGAGCTGACAGGATCAAAACACTAAAATAATGTCATTTATCTGAGTAGTTTGTCCACATATCATTGTAGAAACATGCTTTTGTGTCTAATATAGTACTGCTGTGTTATATTGACAATGTGAATGCAGCTACGCTTTGCTGACTGCCTGAACCATACAGAGCTATGCATATTTTGTATAAGAGTTATCGATTTATGATTTCCATAAAATGTTTTGGGGTTCTTATTTTACGTCTAATGATTTAGTAAAAACAATAAGGTTAATGAGACCAATCTGCTAACCGTGAAGTGAAACCAGAAATGTAACCTACATATATTAATTAGCTGTATAATTTAATTATTTTCTCAAAATTATGAAAAGATCATGTTTACATGGCTAATATTGCTGCGTTTTTACATNGCCCTCCACTAATATTGGCACCCTTAGTAAATATGAGTAAAGGTCGCTGTGAAAATAAATCTGCATTGTTTATCCTTTTGATCTTTCATTCAAAAAATTCACAAAATTCTAACCTTTCATCGAAATAAAACAATTGAAAGTGGGAAGAAACTCACATTATGAAATAAATGTTTTTCTCCAATACATGTTGGCCACAATTATTGGCACCCCTAGAAATTCTTGAGTAAAATATCTCTGAAGTATATTCCCATTCATATTTACATTTTTTAGCACACCAGGGTGACTAGGAGTATGAAATTGTCCAGCCATGACTTCCTGTTCCACAGGAGTATAAACATGAGGAAACACAAGGGCCAAATTCCCTTAATCATTCATCACAATGAGTAAAACCAAAGAATATAGTTCTGATGTGCAGCAAAAGATTGTTGAGCTTCACAAAATAAAAAATGGCTGTAAGAAAATAGCTAAAGCATTGAAAATCCCCATTTCCACTACCAGGGCAATAATTAAGAAGTTCCAATCAACTAAAGATGTTACAAATCTGCCTGGAAGAGGACGTGTGTCTAAATCATCCTAATGCGTGTTGAGGAGGAAAGTTTGAGTGGCCAAAGACTCTCCAAGGATCACAGCTGGAGAATCGCAGAGATTAGTTGAGTCTTGAGTCTCAGAAAGCCTAAAAAAAATTATCACATGGATAAAAAGCACCCCATGTCCACGGTTAAATATACTGCTGGACATGGGGTGCATAGCCAGCAGCCATGTCATCCTGTAGCCCAAGACTGGTTGCCCACTGAAGCTAAGCAGGGCTGAGCCTGGTTAGTACCTGGATGGGAGACCTCCTGGGAAAAACTAGGTAGCTGCTGGAAGAGGTGTTAGTGAGGCCAGCAGGGGGTGCTCACCCTGTGGTCTGTGTGGGTCCTAACGCCCCAGTATAGTGATGGGGACACTATACTGTCAAAAAGCACCGTCCTTCGGATGAGACGTTAAACCGCGGTCCTGACTCTCTGTGGTCGTTAAAAATCCCAGGATGTCCCTCGAAAAGAGTAGGGGTGTAACCCCGACATCCTGGCCAAATTTGCCCATTGGCCTCTGTCCAAAACCTGACTGCTTCTGCTAGAAATCCAATAATAGGCCGTGGTTGAATCTTCCATCAGGACAATGATCCAAAACAAACATCAAAACCAACACAAAAATGTTTCACTGAGCACAAAATGAAGCTTCTGCCATGGTCGTCCCAGTTCCCTGACCTGAACCCTAGAGAAAATGAGTGGAGTGAACTAAAGAGAAGAAGCACCAGCATGGAGCTGGAATCTGAAGGATCTGAAGAGATTCTGCATGAAGGAATGGTCTCTGATCTCTTGTCTCTGATCTGGCATTACAGGTGAAGACTCAGAGCTGTTATCTTGGGAAAAGGACGTTGCAATAATTGGGTGCCAATAATTGTGGCCAACTTGAANACATGAACTAGAGAAAAGCATTTATTTCATAATGAACATTTTCCCCAATTTTCAATTGTTTTACTTAAATGAAAGGTTTTTATTTTGTGGTGTTTTTTTTTAATGAAAGATCAAAAGGATAAACAATTACAGATTTATTTTCACAGCTGCCTTTGCTCATATTTACCAAGGGTGCCAATATTAGTGGAGGGCGCTGTATATATATATATATGGCAATATGTATGTGTGTTCATTTGAGAATTTATCTGCATCAGTAGTCTCTGTCTCTTCTGTCTGTCCTCTAATCTGTCAAAAGCACCTGTTGTGGTCACCTGTTTCAAGTAGGGATGTATCTGGGTCACGTTGCTTAGGATCTGTTTTTTTCTGTTTAGCCTTGATCCAGTGTGTAATCAGTGTGTTTGTGTTTATGTGTGTTCAAATAACAAGACTAGAGGAATAATGCCTGGGAAGTTAAAGGCGAAGATAGTTGCAGGGCGGCACCTGCCTGTCATGGACCGTGCCAGCGATCTCACAGATGCCTTCGTGGAGGTCAGTTGATCACTAGTCTGTTAATGAAGTCTGCTCTTCAAATTAGATTAAAAAAGTGGCCTAAGTAGCCAGCTCAATTTGAGGAAGAGCCCTTTAGATCGTAGATCAGTACTTATTAAGTTTTGTTCCACAGGTGAAGTTTGGAAACACAACATTTAAAACGGATGTATACCCAAAGTCCCTGAATCCTCAGTGGAATTCTGAGTGGTTCAAATTCGAGGTAAGGTCTTCCTCCTTTGTCCTGCTATAGTTTAAATTATTATGGAGTTTATTCCTATGTTTATCTTTGTTTTACCTTCAGGTGGATGATGAAGATTTACAGGATGAGCCATTGCAGATAACTGTTCTTGACCATGACACATACAGCGCTAATGATGCTATTGGAAAGGTTTACATTGACATCGATCCATTACTCTGCAGTGAAGCTGCTACTGTTATCTCTGGCTGGCTCCCCATTTATGACACTATACATGGTGTGTATTCGTAAGCAAATGTAGGGGTTTTTCACACCTGGCTTATTTGAAGCATTTGTTTGGCATGTTTTCTCCCTTAGTTCAGTTAATGTAGGCATAAATGGAGACTGCAATCGCACTCAGATCTGCACCCAAAAAAAAAAATAGTCCAAGGTTGCCTGAATGAGTGTTCGTTTCATTAATGCCTTAGAACAGGAGTGGGGAACGTTGATCCTGGAGGGTCACTGTCCTGCAGAGTTTAGCTCCATCCCTTATTAAGCACACCTGAAGCTAATCAAGGTTACTTTTCAGGATTACTAAGGTTACAGGCAGGTGAGTGTTTTTTTTCAGGGTTGGAGCTAAACTCTGCATTACAATGGCCCTCCAGGATCAACGTTCCCCACTCCTGCCTTAAAATGAATTCTGGGTTGAAATTTGCATGCTGACCAATAAGAGGACAGGTTACTTGCATGTGACTTGTATTAGCTAGCAAATTTTGGTCAGTTTAGAAATGTTTTCTTGTGAAAGTGAGCCAAACCTAGAAGAAATTGAAACATTGTAACAATTTTAATCCCTGTTTCGGAACAAAGTAAGCAATCTACAGGTCTGGAAACACCCTTAGTCAGTAATATTGAAGAGCTCTGATTCTGAATTGTTTTGTTGTAATGACATGCTTGTGTTCAGGTATAAGAGGGGAAATTAATGTGCTGGTGAAGGTGGATCTCTTCAACGACCTGAACCGCTTCAGACAGTCTTCATGTGGGGTTAAATTCTTCTGTAGTAAGTATCTAGATCATCTGCTTCCATTGCCTCCTGTACATCTTTACTTTATTCCATCTGACAACTTTCTTCCTCCACTATCTACTCTGCTTCGCTCACTTTTCTCTCTTTATTTTCATCTTTATCGGAAAATTTTCACTCACATTCTCTTTTTCTTCAGCAACCTCTATTCCCCGATGTTACCGGGCCGTTATGATTCATGGCTTTGTGGAAGAGCTTGTGGTGAATGAGGATCCAGAGTACCAGTGGATCGACCGTATCAGAACCCCTCGTGCATCCAACGAGGCCCGACAGAGACTCATCTTTCTCATGTCAGGTACTTATACACAAACAGTGTTCAAGAGAGACAAAGATATATGTAGGAGATATGCATTGTTCCATTACTTTGCATATATTGCTGGTAGGGGTGTAATGGTGTACACATTCATACTAAAATATGGTATGCCATATGTTTTAACCACTGCATATTGTTTTAACCACTGCATGTGTGGAACTTCTCTGTGTGTGCAATGAGTTTCCCCCATAGGATGGGACAGTATCCTTTGCGAACACATCTGAAAAATAAAGAAGGACACTGCTGTCGGATAAGTGCACAATTCAAATCCAAGCCTTAAACATTAGACTTGCTTTATATTAAGTGCTTCAAACTAAATCATAAACCAATGTGGCTTGTCCTTCTGTTACATGTCTGTGTTGTTTAATGCATTTGAGATGCAGAGCTTACTTCTTACAGTTGTAAATGTTACAAAGTATTTCCATTTCATCTAAAGGATTATCCTGACAGCAAGCGAGTCTAAGTTTAACTTCACAGATACCCCTTTTCCACCAAGGCAGTTTTACCCCCTTTCCACCAGCACGAACCGGGTGCTAGTTCAGAGCTAGTGCCAGTTCGGAGTTGGTTCATCTGACGAGTCTTCTAAGAACCGGTTTGCCTTTCCACAGGCTAGAGAGCAGCACAGAGCCAGGTCTTACGTCACTGTATACGTCTCATATTTCACAGCAAATCTAGCGCCGCAGCGCCAAACACACCAAGCTTGTTTGAAATGCATCGGCTTCTCGCATAGCGATCGGCGTATGACATCAAAGCTCCGCAAGAACGATCCAAAAGCACAAGGAGTCGTATGCTCTACAAACACACCCGCGGATCCGGGGCACCCGCCGAATCGGTCCGCGCTGCTCCGATGCATCTCGAACAAGCCTTCTATTAACAATCGCAGATGTTTCACTGCTGTTGATGCTCATGACTTTGCGAACCTACATCGGCATCCAAACACAGCTCGCCGTAATTTGTATATAAACGGAGATTACAATCGAGCTGCTATTAGCTTGCTATTGAGCTGCTATTAGCTTGCTATTGAGCTGCTATTAGCTTGCTATTGAGCTGCTATTAGCTCAAGTTTCTTGTTGGTCACGGTAACCCCGCCCCCAGCTCCTGATGCAAGTGGTTCTTACTTCTAGCCCAGCAATGTTTTGGTGCTACTTACGAACCACTTTTTCTGGTTCGGAGCTGGTGCTTTGTGTGTTGAAAGACAAAGAACTGATTTGAAACTTGGCTCTGGCTCCGAACAAGTGCTGGTCAAATAGACGGAGCAGATTAGAAATGGAGTTCAATAATTCTAACCTTATTTATATTATTTATAACCTTATTTATAATTTTGTTGATGATACACTTAGCTCGAGAGACGAGAGGAAACACAATATTGGATTCAAGAGAATGAGACAATATTTTAACACTATTTTTAAATTCACCCAAAAATGTAAATTCTGTCATTAAGTACTCACCCTCATGTCGTTCCACCCCTGTTCCACCTTTGTTCATCATCAGAACACAAATTATGATATTTTTGATGAAATCCGTGAGGTATAATGACTCGTCCATAGACAGCAATTTAACCAACACTTTCAAGGTCCAGAAAGGTACTAAAGACATCGTTAAAAAAGTTGATGTAACTGCAGTGGTTCAACCTTAATGTTATGAAGTGACGAGAATACTTTTTGTGCGCAAAAACAAAACAAAAATAACGACTTTATTCAACAATATCTTCTCTTCTGTGTCATTCTCATACGCTGTTTATGTTCAGCACTTCCAGGTTTTACATCAGAACGCCGACTCATTGGTGAGTGTGTAAATGCATATATGTTTCTGTTGTAGGTGAATTGCAGAGGAAGATTGGACTGAAGGTGCTGGAGATGGGAGGGAATGCAGTGGTTGGGTATCTGCAGTGTTTTGATCTGGAAGGGGAATCAGGCCTTGTGGTTCGTGCCATCGGGACAGCCTGCACACTTGAGAAAATCAGCACACTCCCTGCCACAGCCACACTCCCCAGCAACTCCTCTCCTTCAAAAGACATGAAAGAGTAAGAGTCTCTCTCTCTCTCACACAAACCACCTCAAGGATAAAATGCCCTGTTTATGCATATGTGCATGTCAGCATTAAGTCTTGCATTATTTTTTAAAGAGATTTGGAAATTGTTGTTTTACTTTTCTTACAACTATCTCCGTTCATCTGCAGTACATAAGATTAGATTTCTTTTAAACTAAAAATAGATCAAGAATTGAATTTTGGATAGGAAATGAAAGTGTTGTACATGGGTTATTATTTTACACCCCTTTAATAAAAATAGAGGCTGTTTGTTTTCAGTGAATTTTCACTCACTGTACACTACCATTCAAAACTTTGGGGTCTTTAAGATTCTTGAAAGAAGTATGTTATGCTCACCAAAGCTGCTTTTATTTGATCAAAAAATAAAACATAAATACAGTGAAAACATTAATATTGTGAAATATTATTACAATTTAAAATGACTGTTTTCTATTTGAATACATATTTAAAATGTAATATTTTCCTGTGATGCAAAGCTGAATTTTCAGCATCATGACTTCAGTGTCTTCAGTGTCATATGATCCTTGAGAAATCATTCTAAGATCTGATTTGCTGCTCAAGAAAACTGTTGAAAACAGTTGTGCTGCTTATTGTTTTATTGAATAGAAGGTTCAAAAGAACAGCATTTATTTGAAATAGATTTTTTTGTTGATCAGTATTATATATCCTTGCTGAATAAAACTATTAAAGGCACAATATGTAGGATTTTTTTTATTAAAATAATATCCAAAAACCACTAGAACAGTGTTAAAAATGTTGTTGGCTTGTGTACTTACATTATCCCAAATGTTTCTAAGAATGTTTAAATCCAGAGAAATAAGCAATTTTAACCAGGACACGGACCGTGTCCGTGCGTCACCTATCAATGACATTATACCCGCGTTACCCTCGATTTCCGGTTTTATTTTGTATAAAACACAGAAACGCCAAAGACGCTTTAATATATTATGTGTATCCAAACAGGTGAGCAACTGTTTGGATACATTCATTGACAGAAAACTAATAATTGTTATATAGCTCAACACAGCAAGTGTTATTGTTTAAATCAAATTTTCTTGATTTACCACGAATACCATGTTTTACCATGCCTAAAATATATCTAGCTTAGTGCAGTGTGTAACAAGTGTCTTATAGTAGACACATAGCAAACACACAGAATAGCATTATAACAACTTTCAACACAAAGTTGTTAAATATGTCTAATATGTTAAAACAGCATGGCGTTTACCCCACATATGCTGGACCGGAAGAAGCGGAAGCGGCGACTGCGGTATAATAAAAGCTCCACTGCTCTTGAGACACGTGTCGTACTCGTCTCTCATTAGCAATCGCTCCAGCGGCCTTTTAGCCACTCCCTGCTTCATACTATAGTAATGTTAATCTTTAATACATTAGCTCATCCATTAATATGATTTCTGCCCGAGCCCTGTCAGATTCTTTTCCACCGGCTGTAGACGTGAAGACAACACTTCCCATGATTCCGCGCAATCAAGGCATCATCAAGCTAAGCCTTTGTTTTGAATAAGCGACCTCTAGTGGCAAAAAACTACATAAGTGTGCCTTTAATTTCTTAAAAAAATCTTACTGACCCCAAACCTTTGAACATTAGTGTATTGTACAGACATTTTTATCCACAGCAATTTATTATTATTAAAATAATTTATTCAGATGTTCTAACATTCCTTTGGTTTTAATAAACAGGTATTAATGCAACATGAAAAAGAAAGTGCTGTACAATTGCACACTGTTTTCTGTTTATATATTTATAAATGAGTATGAGGGTGTGTGTGTGTTTGTTTTATGAGCTGCTGTTTTATAATTTCTACAAAAAAATGCATTCTCAACACACAAACACACCACAATCTTGTTCTCCCCTGCATGTCCTCTATCTCCCTCTTGCTCTCGCTGTCTTTTTCTTCTGACGTTCTCCTGCATGCTGCATCTCTCCTGCACTAGCATGTGTTTGTGTTAGATGGCTTAAAGGTTAAATGCTGTCCAGTTGTGCGTTTCAGAACTAGCCGTGATTTGCATCTGGAGTGCTGCCTTGAGTCTGTTGTGTTTGTGTTGTCTTTTCCCTTGCTCTCTAAGGAGCTAAGAATGTTTGAACGGCAGTGACCTGCCTAACTAGACAGCATTTTTTGTGCTGTCTAGGTAGTCAGCTCACTAGGTTAAGAAACAGCCAATATGGACTTTTCTACCTGTTGGTTTTTGAAACGGTCTGCCTTGGGTGTGTGCGTAGGGGTGGGAATCTTTTTAAGCACTTCACGATCTGATCCAATTCCAATTTTGGGTTAATCATGATCCAGTTCTAA
>RJVU01027559.1:276207-294317 GCA_003731715.1 Anabarilius grahami | reverse complement strand
CCTAAAGGCATATTTATTGGCCAGTAGATTTTATCTATAGATTTTTATTTATTGGCAGAGGTGGAAAGTTATTTTTGATGACCTGTGGAGTTTTTCAGTGACTTAAGAGCAATTTGTATATATAGTTGCAAAAGCAATTGGATGATGCGATAGTTTAGAAGAAAGTTCATTTTGGACTTTTGTTGTAATGTGTATTTTTAATTCTCAGTTGCTAGTCAGTTCAAGTTATTTGAATCACATTATAGCAGTGGTAAGGTGAGCATCAGACCATTATTTATTTTTTGCACTTTCTTCTGCTTCTGATCTCTTATATGCTGTGCACTTTTCTTTTTACCGTTATTGTTCAAACTCCCTCCTGCTGTGGGCTGTTTATCCAGGATAGGATGGAGTTTGTCCTCCTTTTGGGAAGCATGACTGCACTAGCAGGGGAATGCTTTGCCTACTGTTGTAGATTAGTTTATAAAAGCTGTCAGTCAGGAGAATGGCAAATCACACCACTGTCCTCTTCGTCTTCACCATCACTTTCATCTTCCTCATTCCCTCTGCCCTCTCCTATGTATGTGGTAAACAGGCAGGGGAGTTTGCTCTTGTGAAAACCCCTTGCTTTCAGAGAGTGTGTGAGTGTGTGAGTGAGAGAGAGAATAGGTCAGGTACTAGCCTTGTTTGCTTTAGCACATGGTTTGCTCTGAGGACAATTTTGATATTTGTCACTTTAAAAATATATATACGTTTTGCACAACTAAATTAATAAAACACATTTCTGATGCTGTTTTAAGGCCTGTTTCACACCACATACTCAAGCAGCTGCTTAATTACATTGTGTTTTCACACTGACTTTTTTTCTGATGCATAACCAAACTCTATACAGGAAATAAATGATTTTCTAGGATGCTATGTTGAATATTTCCTTTTAAAGTCCCCCTGTAGTCAATAATTTTGTCCCTTAAAACTCATCTTTGATCACCAAAATGACACATTTTTAAAAAAAAATTCATGTGAAAAAAAAAATGAATATGCTAATTAGCCCCGCCTCTACTCACTCACACGAGCTCAAGAGATCCACTCTGTGAATTTACTGAGGTAAACACTGTACAATGGTATCGCTGTTTACAACGCCAGACACATAACGGTAATTATTATGATTAGCCTTTTGCTCGACTACATTAACAAACAGCTGTTAATGTGTTGCTAATGTTTGCTAACACAAATCATGTTCCCGTTCGCGAGTCAAACAGCTATACCAGGATATATTCTCTAGAGACTCTCCTGCTTCAGAGCAGTCATTGTTAATGATATGCTAATGATACGCCGGCACATTGACATGATTGGTTACAAGGTAGATTTCAAACCACGGGTCTTTTTTTCACTGCAGTTTTAAATATAAAATACTCAGCAATGGTGTTGACTTATGAATTTGCACATGGTTTGTCTTAAAGCATATTAAAAACACCACATAGATATATAAACAACATTAAAAACATGATTTTCACCACAGGGGGACTTTAATAATGGTGAGGAATAGGCCTAAAGGCCCATTCACACCAGAACAATAACTATAATGAAAACTATATTTGCATCCACACCAACATATGATAATTTTCTGTAAGGTTTTGTCATCTGCTGCTGTAAATGCTCGAGCTTTATAAAGTCGGGCCTCTTTTGATTGGCTGACAGTGTATTTAACATTTCTCAGCTGGAAAAATATCACTCCAACGGATTCCAACGATATTGTTCCTTTGTGTTGTTATTGATAGTTGTGGTGTGGACTTCTATTCTCATAGAATTTGAATGATTTTTATAGTTTTAACTTTATAGTTATCGATTGTCATTGGTGTGAAAGGGCCTTAATTCTTCTGACAATCAGAATTTTTTTCTGGGATACACACTGTTTAGTATGGGACTCAAACATTAAATATAACATATTATTTATATAGAGCAGGGTGTCCAAAACTGGGATTCATGGGGGAGTTACATGGGGTTTGTGAGTTGACAAAAAGCAAATAATTAGATCATAAAAATGAAAAATTACAATAAATAAATAATTTTGAAAATAAAAACAAAACTCTTAATAAAAAAGATCAAATATTTTGTTTACCTGCATGTCATATGACCAATAACTGACATCAGAGAACCGTAAATATACAAATGTTTTATTAAATTATTGAAATATTAATTTTAAAGGGTTAGTTCACTCAAAAATGAAAATTCTGTCATCAATTACTCACCGTCATGTCATTGCAAACCTGTAAGACTTTCGTTCATCTTCTGAACACAAATTAAGATCTTTTCGATGAAATCTGAGCGCTTTCTGTTCCTCCATAGACAGCTAGGCTTTAGGCTTTTATTCACAGAGAACAAAAACTCAAGCTCAACCGCACCTGCTTAATGTGCAAGAACAAACCTCTTGTGGAAGCTCAAATGTACTGCATACCACACGAGAATGATCCTCATTGGTTCTTGCACATCAAGCAAATATGCCTGAGCTTCTGTTTACCACAACTGATTGTTGAGTTGATGAATGTTTTTGTTAAAAACCTGAATTAAGTCTTTTCATCATTAAAAAAAAGTGATCGTGTCTCTTCAGAAAATTTGGACTAAAATGCTCAATTCAATCTCTTTATGAACTTTTATAAACTATGAAGCGTCAAAGCGTCAGTTGCGTAGCTGTCTATGGAGGGACAGAAAGCTCTCAGATTTCATCAAAAAGATCTTCATTTGTGTTCAGAAGATGAACGAAGATCTTACAAGTCTGGAATGACATGAGGGTGAGTAATTAATGACAGAATTTTCTTTTTTGTGTGAACTAACCCTTTAAAAGCTCAGGGTAAATACTTAAAGTAAAAATTTAGATCAAAGGGGTTTCAGCTGACAAAAAAGTTTGGAAATCCCTGATATAGACTAAATACTTGTGAGTTGTGCCAGATTTGGGAGCATCGAGAAACCAGCTAACAGGGCTAGTATCCTGTTAATGCAAGAGGGGTGTTTATGTGCCAACGATGTGCGTGATGTTGTAAATATGTTTGTTTCAGATGAGCCAGAGACAAGGGATGCGTGGTGGGAGGAGATCCGTCAGGAAATAAAGTCTCATGCCAAAGCTCTCGGCTGCCACGCTGTGGTGGGGTACAGCGAGTCCACCAGCATCTGGTACTTAACAAACACACACACAGATACAACTCTGAGGATCTTTTCGAACAATGCTTCTCAACTTATTTGACTCTAGTGCTTCCCATTGTCCACAGCAATATTTGAAGATGTTTGTGATTTACTGGAAAAGGATTGATTTTTAGAACTTGGCATAAGTTGAAACATGTATATTCATTATAAAAATGCCCAGAGATATTTATAATTTTTATTAATTTACATAACTCTTCCAGGTCTAGAAATAACAATTTTAAAATTAGACTTCCTCATATATCCAGGTTTTTCAATAAAGGTGTTGACAGTTGTTTTGGCTCTTTTAAATGCTTGTTTTGTCTCATTTGAAATATTTTAAGTAATTTTTAGTACCACTTGGAAGTTTTCCAAGCCCCTTGGTTGAGCCATTGTTTTAATACCTGTTGATTGCCCTGTTGGTGTTTATTTTGTGTGTATGACACTAGCACATGCACATTATCGATTATGAACAAAAAGCTGAGAAAATCACATTTTTGTCAAGACTATATCCTGAACAGCTGAAATCTGTTCAGGATGTAGTCATTGACAAAAATGCGATTTTCTCAGATGATCAAAACATAGATGGAGTAGATCGAGTTCATCAACACCCCCAAAGCTTGCACATTCCTATACCTCTTCCTGGGCTGACATTTCATTAAAGTAACATTAGGCAGTTTTAATTTATATGCTGCTTAATGTTTGATGATTGTGTTATTTTACCTGTGCATAAGCAATGCTTTTATCATGTATTTCTGCTTCTTATTCATCTGTGTTTTGATCCAGAGATTCTGACCTCTTTCAGAAGAAGTCTGTTAGTGGCGGGGAAAGAGTTAAAGTGGAAAAATTTCTTTGTTTCTTTGGGCACTTAAGTTTTAAGAGTGTATGTAAGATATGCTTGGCTTTCCTACTAACCAGAAGAGCTAAACTCCCATCAAACTGACTTGGGTCTTTACCAAAAGCATGTGAAAACATCCTCAAAAACAGCTTCCTCATCCCGTTCTGTGATGAAACGCTCTGATTATGTGCTTTTTATGTGTGTTTGCAGTGAGGAGGTGTGTATTCTGTCAGCATCAGGGACTGCTGCGATCCTCAGCTCCCGTTTCATGCAGGACGGCCCGTTGGACACCGATCACAGGTTGTCACGGCAACCGCTTGTCTTTTCTGCAGGGTCAGAAAGGGTCGAGGGGGATATGGGTAGTACAGCCTCATTAGGGTAGGTTAATGACACACACATGCACATATACACACACACACACCTTTGGCCCCCTGCTAAGGGTATGGCGTTAAATGATGGACAAAACAGCGCAAGCGCATAAACACAGCGTGCAAGTAAATTACAGCAGTGTGAGCGCAGTGACAAAGCTTGCACATAAAATGTAAACCTGAAGAAATCGCAAATCCCAAACTCAAGCACAAAAAATAAATGATAGTGCACACAAATCAACACATTGTGATGAGAAATAACAAAACTGCGAGTCCTGACAGGTTTCAGACGTGCCGAACTGACCACAAGCATGAGTTCTGTTCTGCACGCGCACAAGCTGAAATCTTCGCGCACACAAGTCAGTTTTGACGGGGTGGGTTGCACAAACCATAGTTACACAAATGAACTATAATCTATGCATTTCCATTCAAATGGAATATGATAGAAAGGCATTAGGCTTAAAAGATTCCTTATCCTGTGGCTCCCTCTAGTGAACAACATTAATATCACATCCTTCATCTTTTGAAATAGCTGACCATTTATAAATTGCTGTTAGCCTCCCGAGCATCATACATTTATGAAACCAATCATGTTTGCCTTTATGGAAACTTGCTGCTCCAATGCAAAAAGAATCTTACAGCTACTAAGACATATGTATGAACTCAGAAACATATCCCTTTAATGTAATACAAGCAGCCAATCAATATTAGAGTTCCAGAGAAGGCCAGCAACCAATAGCATTTGTTAACACTGGTTTGGACCCTGCCCTCTGTCAAAATGGACTCGTGTGCGTGAAGATTTCAGCTTGCACGTGCATTCAGATCTGTGCATGTATGCAGAACAGAACTTGCGCTTGTGGACAGTTCTGCACACGTAAGACCTGTCAGGACTCGTGGTTTTGTTATTTCTCCTCGCAATGTGTTGATATTTTCATGCTCAAATTTGGGATTTGCACTTTTACAGCCGCATTTATTTTTTTCTTAATCGATAAGAATCTTGTGCCTTTTGTCTCATCCAGTATGTATCATAGCATTGTTATATCTGATCATGCCCCTTTCTCATTTGTGCTTAGCTTACCAACTCAGTATTCTTCTTTTAAGCCCTAGAGACTAAATCCTTTGCTTTTGGCAGACAAAGAATTCATTGCTTATCTAACCAAAGAGATAAAGATTTATTTGGAGCTGAATGACACCCATGATATATCAAGATCTATATAATGGAAGGCATTAAAAGCATACCTTTGGGGCAAAATAATTTCTTTCTCCTCTTATGCTAAAAAGCAAGAACTCTTCAAGCTCAGGGATATTTCAGAAGCTATTAACAAGCTGGATGAACAGTATACTATCTCTCCTTGCCCCCGCTTATATAAAGAAAGAATAAGTCTCCAGTCCAAATATAATTTGCTGTCAATCTCACATGAAGAAAAGAGACTATTGAAAACCCGGCACACATTTTATGAATTTGGGGACAAAGCCAGTAAATTATTAGTTTTCCAATCTCTTCAATTAAATAATTAAAAAATGATAACCCAAATTAAGTCCCCATCTGGATCTATGGCATATACTCTACAGGATATAAATGACAATTTCGCTCATTTTTATTCTACCTTATATACTTCAGAGTATCCTAATGATACTGCAGTTTTAGACTCCTTTTTTAAGAAAATAGATTTACCAACTATAAATCCTGACCTTAACTCTGATCTGGGCAGACCTGTAGCTGAGGCAGAGGTTGCGGAGGCGATTGCAGCAATGCAAAGTAGTAAAGCTCAATAGAGTTTTATAAGAAGTTTGTAACCTTGCTGGGTCCAGTTCTTGTGGCAGTTTATAATGAGTCCTTCAATACAGGAATTCTTCCTTTAACACTTACGCAGGCCTCAATTTCCCTTCTCCTAAAGGAAGGCAAAGATCCTACTCATTGCGAATCATACAGGCCAATTTCGCTCTTGAATGTAGATTTCAAAATTTTATCCAAAATCCTTGCGTTGCGCCTAGAACCCATTCTTCCTACTATAATTTCAAATGATCGAACAGGATTTATTCGAGGCCGTAACCCTTTTAATAATTTTACGACGCCTATATAATGTAATATATACAAATTCTCCACCTGGCGAAAATGAAGCAGTAATCTCTCTCGACGCTGAAAAGGCGTTCGACAGAGTAGAGTGGGAATACCTTTTTTACTCTCTTAGACAGTTTGGCTTTCCTGCAGACTTACTCTCATGGATTAGATTGTTAAATGTTTACCCGGTAGCTTCAGTGTGCACAAACAATGTTTACTTTTATTTTCCTTTACACCGAGGCACCAGGCAGGGATGCCCTCTCTCCCCCTTGTTATTCACCATATCAATTGAACCTTTGGCTGCTGCGCTCCATCAGTCTTCTAACTTTAAAGGTATTCACGACATGGTACAGAGCATAAAATTTCATTATATGCAGATGATGTTTTACTATATGTATCAAGCCCTGCCTCCTCAATACCACAAATTATTTCACTATTTCAGAAATTTGGCAATTTCTCTGGCTATAAGATTAATATGAGTAAAAGTGAGTATTTTCCGATTACTTTGACCTGTAGAGACTATTCCTTTTATTCCCTTCAGAGTAGTACATGAGGGTTGCAAGTACTAGGGTATACAAGTTACCAGATCATTTAATAATTTGGCCAATTTTTGCCCGCTTCTTTTTACATCGATCAAGATTTTGTGAAATGGTCCTCTCTGCCCCTATCTTTAGCAGGTCGTACTAACCTAATTAAAATGTGTGTTTTTTAACACGGTTTCTGTATTTTCAAATACACCTATTTTTATTAGAAATAATTTTTTTACTAAGCTCGATAGTCTTAATTACTTCCTTTTTGTGGGCGAATAAGACCCCTCGCATTAGGAAAACTTTTTTTACAGAGATTAAAATGTCAAGGAGGGATGGCGTTACCTAACTTTTTATTTTACTATTGGGCAAGTAACATTCAGAAGATAATCTATTGGTTATCTATTGTAGATCCTCAAAATACTTTGTGGGTGCAGGGGGAACAATCATGTACGAAATTCAAATTTAGCTCCTTAATTTTCTCCTCACTTCCCGGGTGGGGAAAAATTACATCTGCTCCCCTAATCCTGCACTAACTCGCACTCTAAAAATTTGGAACTCAGGAATGATATTTGTTCTGTTATTGTTATTGCAAGACGTTTAATATTATTTCAGTGGAAAAGGGCTTACCCTCCAACCCATTGCAGCTGGATAAAAGAAGTAATGTTTCACATTCAGTTGGAAAAGATGAGTCTTTCATCTGGAGTCCGAGTCAAGTCTGAAGTCTTAAAGCTGGAGTCTTGAGTCAAGTCTGGAGTCTTTTGTCACGAATCCGAGTCGAGTCTCGAGTCATTTAAAAAAATTACAATAAAAAAAAATCTCATATTCAAATCCTATTTTTTTTATCCTAGTTGTATTATATAGACAAAATAATATGATCTCTCTATCATCTGTTTTGTTTGAAATTAAGGTCCTTAATTTCAAGCTGTACATCCAGCTTGTTACTTTATAATCCATTACAAAGTACAAAACAATCGTCCTGACAACACAAGTAGTCATTTTCAAAACATTCGCTAAGTGGACACAAGTGAGTCACGGTTTGTTAAACAGCAGTTTGTTATACAGCTTTGTTGTTATTGACGACAGTCATTATCAGAAAATATCAAACCTTGTTATGTTTGTCAATAGAAAACTGCGCATACTGATTGCAATACGTTAAAATATGAGCTTTAAGTGATAAATGGATTAATATCTCTTTCTATCTCTCTCTTATGGACACACATTAAGAAAGAGAAAAGCTGTATATACTACGAAAAGATTGATAAAGCGTAGTGCTAGGTTTAAAGGCTAGATTTTTTTGTTCATAGTTTAACAGGTTGGCAATCCAAATAAGCCATACAGCTACATCACAGTATAATAGCTAGCTGTTTGAGTTAATGTGACTAACCTTTGTGGATGTGATGTCTCATAAAATTTGATGTTGTCGTTCCGGTGTCTTTAATTGTTTTCCCGCATTCTGTGCATCTAGCCGATCTGACATGTTAATCAAATTCTATGACAAGAGTCCGATCTACCACGACACGTAAGGAAATATATGTGACGCAGATATTATAAAACCATTCAAACACAACACAAATTCTTTTTTTATTATATCAGTAGTTAAGGGTAAAAGACTTGAGTTGTTTTTAAAATATTCACAAGTCTTTTGTGTCAAGTCGAGTCAAGTCTGAAGTCATTTCAGGTCGAGTCCGAGTCAAGTCTGAAGTCAAAATGCGACTCGAGTGCGACTCAAGTCCGAGTCACTAACTCGAGTGCCCATCTCTAAAAAGATTAAATATATGATTTGAGGTTCGAAACGTTAGTTTCAGGACATTTGGTCCCCCTTCATAAGATATTTTGAACAACTTTTCTCCCTCTAAGATGGAATGACATGCCTGAAGCTCCTCTTATTTTCATATCTTTTTATATTTTGTTTTAATTATTATTATTAGTGCCCGAGCACCGATGGTGTGAGGACCCTATTGTAATTGCTCAGTTAGTTGTTATTCTTCTCCGAAATGAATCGCATTTTTGAGGGCCTAAACATGCTCAAACTCATGAAACTTTACACGCGTCAGAAGTGGTGAAAATTGACGTCTGATATGGGTTTCAGAATTAGGTGTGGCAAAATGGCACGATAGCGCCACCTACAAAATTTCAATTAAGCGCCCTTCGCGCTACGTTTCACGTACAGGTATTAAATATCTACAAAAAAGCCACTGGCAGACCTGCCAACATGTATGCATTTTGCGTAGCGGGTACGCATTTTGACCTCAAAGTACGCTGGTACGATTTGTCACTCTAAACTACGCAAAAACCTGGCTCTGTGCACAGGTAGTACTCAAATCAAGCAAAAGAAAAAAGTTGGACCAATCTATGCGCTGGGTTCATTTCCCCAAATAGCTAGAGGGGATGACTGACAAATGCGTACGGACTATCAATAAAAAGAGGCTGCAGATCGACAGCAACACAAAATCCCACTCGATCCTCCTTCCACTCCCGCTGTCTGACAGTGACTGAATTCTCAAGCGAGGACAGTACAGTAGTCACGGTACTTCTGACTCCTCAAATGCAATGATCAAATGCAAGGACAGCGCATTACAAATTGAAACCCTTTTTTTCTGTGGGATTTAGTAGCTATCATATTTGGATATTGGAATAATAAAGTATTTTAAATGAATCACATGTAAACTCAACGCTTTTACTGTTTTTTAAGGGTTTCTTAATTTTATACTAGTTTCCATTACAAAACCTGTATAAACGACTATCAGGTTAGTCGTAAATATAGCCTTGAAATTGCAAACAAAAAATGTTTTTAGTTCATTTAATTGAATGCAGCTCACTTGTGGTTGTCAGTTTGTATAAGCACACATCATGCAATGCAATATTAATCATGAATTTAAAAAATGCTTTTGAGCAGGTGTAGTCAAATTTTTTAATTGAATCAAATTCAGAACCTAACAGTCTAAATTATATTTACGAAGATAGGTGTGTGTTTGTGTGCGTGCGTGCGTGTGTGAGTATGTGAGTGTGATTTGTGTATTACATTCTCAAAAATGTGAAAAAATATATGACGATATATTTGTGATGAATGTACTGTAAATGTTAAAACTTAATAAAGAAAATATTTTTAAATTTTTGGGGGGGATTTGCGATTTCTGCAGGTTTTCATTTTATGTGCGAGCTTTGTCGCTGTGCTCACACTGCTGTAATTCACTTGTGTGCTGTGTTTATGCGCTTGCACTGTTTTGTCCATCATTTAACATACAAGGGGCTTTTAAAGGAATAGTTCACCCAAAAAAATTTTTTTATAATTAACTGATCATTAATTTATGGCCATACAGATAAAAGCAATACATTATTTTATACTACTTTTATACGTGTCCACTTACAATCAAAACAAAACATTGTGCTTTTGTAAAATAAAGAAAACAAACGGGGTGTGCTCTATGAACTATTTTCTGGACCGTGTCACAAAAATGAAACAAAACTCAGCGAATACTTGTCACACAGACATGAACCATATATCTATAGAAACACTTAAGTGCCTGCTTTTAAATTATCTAATTCAAAACTAAACAATATTCTCTCTTTATAAAATCTGTATGAAAAGAGAGAGATGTCCAGTTGTTTGTGTGTGACCTCATTACCGCTAATGTTAACACGCCCACAGCCAGAACGCTCTATTCATACGGTAATGATCTGAATCGACCCATGCAAACAGAGTCAACATTCACATCAAACAATTAAACGCATCAACTTTCATCAGATTAATTTACTTTACATCGTTTTGGGATGCAGTGAGAAAAACCATTGAAGATTTTAGCTCAGAAGAAGAGAACGATTGTGGTTTTCAGTATCATTTTGAGGAACAACTTGATCCAGCCGAGGATATATTTAACGGGTAAGTGCTTTTTTTTTTTTTTTTACATAAACCTACATATTGACGTACAGTTTGGCTTTTCCCAAACTACATTGCTATACTTAGAGAGGAGTGAAATCGATGTTCAGTGTTAAAATATAAAATTTCCTTGTTATAAGCAATGTATTAAACTGTAGGATGAACATTTATATGCTCTATAACAGTGGTTCTCAAACTGGGGTATGCGTACCCCTGAGGGAACGTGAGGTGACGAGGGGGTACGAGTTTTGCCATTAATTTAATTCTACCCATTAGAATTAATCCCACCCTAACATTAAAACCGAGCAAATATTTTTAACAGGCAATATGTCGTAAATACATAACATCCAATCTTTTGTGGTCAAAACTGACTGCATCCATACAAGCAACGTGCAAATATGTTGCGTGCAGAGTATGCTGTCTTAGCAAATCACACTACATTACTGCCATTGTCGACAATGTACCTTTTTTAAAAGTAGGGATTTAGCACTTACTAGCATTAAGAACAAAAAGCCTATAAAACACAGGCTGTGCTCGATGTAAGACTCAAACTCTCTTCGATGCAAAATCCTGCATCTTGATAATGCAGGATACCTTGATAATATATTATACGAGCAAGAATGCAGTTTTTCCCCAAACATCCACACAATTGCAAATGTGACATTGATTTTATCAGTTCAACAAAAAAAAGGGTAATATTAAGTGATAAACATTTTAAATGGAGTATTGTCAGTGTTGTTTGCTCAATTTTGCAACAAAATAATAGTTCCAACGAAAGCCACAGAAGAAATGCAACACGCAGTGGTGTTTCGTGAATAAATCTGTGGCTTTGAATGAATTGAGAGTCAAAAATTCAATGAGCCATTTATAAATACAGCCACTTGCAGTGTTACTGAATGAATGAATGACTCGATGATTCACTTACTAAGACAGTGACTTACCGCCACCTACTGGTTTATTTTAATATTTAAAAATATTACTTAGTTTTTACCATCATTGCATATTTCTCTATTGAACCTTTTTATTTAAAACATTATTTATTTTAAAAAGGTATTTATAAAGGTAAAAAAATACACTGGAAAATCAATTTAAGAGGGCAACTATTGTCCCTTAATGGAAAAGGTGTGACTGCAGTCTAAGTGGAAGAAAGGGGGTACGCATAAAGATGTTAAATGCTTCAGGGGGTACTCCACTCTAAGTTTGAAAACCACTGCTCTATAATATAACATAAATTATATATATTATGTTATAAAAGTAATATGAATGTTTAGACAAGATTTCGTTGGCCTGTTTTGGATAGTTTATGAAGTGTTCACTGTAAAATACTGCCTCATCAAAGAAGCTTTTGCTCGCAGATTTCTGCTCAGATGTAAGTTTTGAATGTGCTAAATATATAATATAAAATACAAATTTTGTTCATGTACTGTGTAATAATACATGCATGCTTGTATGACATAAAAAAAAAATCATGTTTTTTATGAGTGTACATTATATTAATGTTAATACTGTATTTGATATTTTGTTATCAGCATGCTCACAAATGTTTTATTTATTTATTTATTCAGATGTGAGAATGACAGTGACCAGATACCGGCCTGCATGTGAACCTGGACCACAAACTCTCCCCTGAATTCTATTTTTTTCTGAGAGTGTTGTCTCAGGTCTGCGCACACAAATGCTCAGGCTGCCAGGACAAATGTAAAAAGTCAGAGAGTCAAATGTACAAATGTGAGTAGGGCTGTGCGATATGACGATATATACCGTTACCACGAAATAAGATGTCTATCGTTAGAGATGTAAATATATTGCACTATTGACACTTCAGAATGATGAAGTGCATGAATGAGAATATAAAGAGCGGGACTTGCTTGATGTTAAAAGAGTTATAAGTGGAATTTATCCTGAACAGAAACTCGGTGCAGCACTCGTGCTGACTGGCACAATACGTGAGGACTGAACTGAGTGCTTTTTGACGCCTAATTGGGCTTGAATGGTTAAATACACATACCTATGTGCCAAAGTGACCACGTATTTGCAAGTAAACAGAGCCATTTATGTCTTAAGTGAAGGTACAGTTGAGAAAGACAAGGCTCGAGTTAAAGTCAGTCTTAAAGGGACAGCATCCAAATTTACCTGCTGTCATTATTAATGCTAATCAAACAACAAAAAAGAGAGAAAATCTCTCACTGCTTGCTTTTGTAACTTTAATAAGAATAAATGTATATTTAATTTACACAGGAAAGACTACGCATTGTTTTTATACCTTTTGATTACTTTATATATTTTCTGCTTAAGTTTTTTCAGGTAGGTCTATTTCGTCTGTCTTTGTTCTATTGTAGTTTGTTTTCTTTGCTCTTTCTTTATCACAGTTTATTTGTCTTCAGTAAGCTTGAGTTTTTTTAGGCTAGTATTAATTTTTTAAATTATAATGAAATTGATGATAATTATGAATTTTCGATGATATGGAAAATTTTGATATGATAAAAATCTTATTTAAAGTAAAAATTAACTATATCGTGATATATATCGTTATCGTGATATAAAATTACTCATAATGTTATGATTTTGGTCATATCGCCCAGCCCTAAATGTGAGCATCAGTGAGCTGTTCTGGACTGATATTCTGTATGAATATCATGAAGGTGAGCTCACTGACTTGAAGCAGGGAAGTTTTTTTTTCTCCAGTGCACAGAAACGACACTTGAACAGGATTTGTTTCCAGGTATGACTGTGTACTCCGAATGTGCTTTTGACCCTCATTTGGATTATATTGTTACCTATATTCTAAATAAACTACAAACAATATATATATATATATATATTTCTTTTGTCCTCACATTCTTTCTTGTAGTTCCCTCTGTCACATTCCTCACTGATAGATTTATTAGGGGAGGGGTCATTGTCTTCCCAGGTCTGAATCACATCATTATTCATGATGATACACGCCACCATGCATATGGCCTTGCTAAACAAAAAATGTCTTTCAAAATTTAAATCAATATATTTTTATGTGAATGAGTGGGCAGGATGATTTTCACTTTGTTTTGGGGGGGAAAAACGACTCTAGGCTACAAGATTGACTTCTCAAAAGTCTTGTGAAATGTACTGTATCGTTTTTTTCGATAACCACGCATAAACATTATTTTCTCAAAAATACAACATGTACATACATGTTGCTCACATATTATTGTAGGCCTGTTTGAGCTAAATACAGTGTAATCAGACTTTAGCCATTAATATATTTATAAGAAACTGGAAAAAAGCACAAATATCAGGGCATGTCAAAAATTCTTCAGGGCCCAAAAACACCCTCAGACCCCAGAGGGTTAACATAATAAATCTTTCAAATAAAATTATTATTATTTTTTTTTTATACATAAATCTTTTTTTCTAAATACGTTATAGATCTTATTGTGAACAATTTTATCATTTTATTCACGTTTCTTTTTTCTTTTCTTTTTTTAATGTTTTGACCTCATATTGTTTGATCAAAATGTACTTCTCCCTGATGACATATGTAGGACTTCTCCAATAATTTAATCCGTTTAAACCTGCTCCTGCATGCTTGCGTTCATCTGCCTCCACTTTTGAGTGCAACGGCCACATCTCAACATCCAATCCACCTTATTCCAGACGAGCCTACTGCATTTTGAATATGGGTGGCACTTCTGGTTTGGGGAACTTCCATTCAAAAAGACTGAAATTAATAATTTCAAATCATAAGGTTGCCCTACAAATAAAGCTTATCCGTCAGTTTGTCTAAATGAGCTGTCAATTTTCCTTCATGTTTTATTTTCAGACATGAGAATAATGTAACACTTGGTATTTTAACGTGACATGTTATAACAAGAATATCTTTGGCAAGAGCTCTGTTCAGTCGCTGCTTTCTTTTCCTCATGATTATTTTCTTGTTTCCCTTTGCATTCCGCTGTAATAGTATGAAAAAGGACAACATATATTGCAAATTTGTGGTCTGTTTTCCCGATTTAATTTACGAAATATCCCATTAATAATTCACTGGAATGCATGAAGAATCTCTCGTTTTTCTCCTCAAATCCTCAAGTCTCTTTCCAGGTTTGTTTTCACAGGTAAATACAATTTATTATCGGTCAAAATGACAGAAATTACTTTGAAATAGTATCACGCAATGTTGAAGTTAATGAACATTTTTGATTAAGGCAACGTATGTTACATAATACAGATATATATTACTACAGTGATGTTTAACCCATCTGTTATTGCTGTGGAAAGAATCACGATTTAGGGTTATTCATGGTCTGTTGAAAGTACCATGTTGATGCTTTTACACTCTTAAATGTCCATTTAATGTTCGGTGGTTGAAGGGTGAGTAGAATAATGTCATCTCATTGTACCCAGTTTAAAAAACAAACAAACGTATTATTGCGTTCATAGAGCGTGCCTTTCACTGATTGTTTACAGCCTAATGCAAGTTACACCCATAATTTACGCAAATCGTCATTGGGCATAGGAATAAGGTGGATAAACAATCAATGCATAGAACCAAATAACAGCCTCTATTTTTTTCTTTTTCGGTAGTTACACTTGAATACACAATATCATAATACATAAGAAAAGATCTGTTGGTACTTCCGTTTCATCATGACTTTAACAAAAAAGTCATTTTTCACTGAAATTTCTCCTTGGTGCAGTAGCTCTTAAAGTGCGTGTGAAACGGAAATTGCGATGCTTCCCAAAGGAGAAAAAATATTGGGTGCAACTTGTTTTTGTTTATTGTCAGTTTTGATTTCATGGTGAGGTTAAAAGTCAAACAGATTTGGAACAACATAATTGTAAGTAAATCATGATTTAAATTTCATTTTTGGATGAACTTTTCCTTTAATCTCAATACTAAACAATACTAATTAAATCGGTGTGTGTGTGTGTGTGTCTGTGTATATGTTTGCTGAGGACAGTTTTTATAGCTACTAACCAAAGTCCTAAAGACTTCATAACAAAGGGGCTAAAACATTTGGCTGTCTCTGAGTATGTATGTGTTTTATGTTCAGAAATAATCTTTACAAATTTGTACCCTTACAGTATGTGAGTCTGTGTGTGCCCTTGTGTTATTGTTTATGTACTAATTGCAGTATTTATTTCTGTAAGATTTGAGGAGGTGGCTCCCCCTGGCTGTGGGTTCTGTCACATACCATACGATGAGTTGAATATACCATTTCCTGCTCAGCTGACCTATTGCTGCTGCTGTCGCCGCTGCAAAGTGCCCGATGTCCTCTTTACCACGATCGACCTGCCTACTGAAGCCAACGTCACCGGGAAGGGCTGCCTGATTCAGGCCAGGTAGAAACTGCACATAACATCCTGTCCAATTGAAATATTATTGTACTGCATACTGCACAACAAAAAAGCTATAAAGGGCTCTTATGTTATTATTATTATTATTTTTCTTAAATAGTTGATTTACAATGAGTTTATTTTACAGTTCATATTACTATATGAATATTTCTTGTTTAATATTTTATATAATAATAATAATTATTATTATTATTATTATTATTTTTGTTGTTGTTGTTATTTATATCTTATATCATATTGATATATAATCACAACATTTTTGGCCAAATTGTGCAGCCCTACAAACAAGCACAGCAAACCTGGTACTTTTTTTTGTTTAGTTTTTTGTCACATTTTTTATAGAAAAAAACTCAATTAGATTTTCCCCCAAATCGTACAGCCTTAGTAGTGTGTTGTATTGTTTTACGACTATGTAACATCACAACGTTGCATTTCCGTGAATTTTTTTTAAAGTGTCCCAAGTGAATAATTAGTTAAGACTTCGGGTGAAGCTCAGGTCAAATGTATTGCATTGTGGAATACGGTGTTTCTCACGGTATGTTCTGGTTGTAAACTGTGCATTTTGACAAATGTAATAGGTCATCTGGGTATTCTTTGCATCTCCACCCCACTGTAGGCTGTGTCGGACTAAAAAGAAGGCCCAGGGAGAGGGGAACGCCACATCCATTAGCAATCTTCTGCCATTCCTAGAGTACGAGCTCCACACCCAGCTGATGAACAAATTGAAGCTACGGGGCATGAATGCTTTGTTCGGTCTGCGTATCCAAATCAGCGTGGGAGAGACCATGCTGCTAGGAATGGCGGTCAGTGTGCTATTACCCATAATGCTTAGTGTGTTTACTTCAATAAATATGACTGTTTGTCCTGCTAATAGCTGTTGTTTGGTGCTTCCAGTCTGCAACAGGAGTCTATCTGACAGCATTACCCAGTCCAGGAGGAATCCAGATATTGGGAAAAACTCCCAGTGACATCACATACGAACAGCACATCTCCAATATGCAGAAGAAAATCAATGACACCATCGCTAAAAATAAAGAACTGTATGAAATCAACCCACCTGTAAGTACACATACATGTCAAGGCACATTGTGAGGTACAATTTAATTCTTTAAATTATTTTATATTAATATATTTTTTATATTATATTATTTTATATTATTTTCTTTGTATCCACCTGTTCTTACCACAGCTAAACATTTTCTCCTTTTTTTTCCATCATAGGAAGTTGTCGAAGAGATCATTGGTTCGCCGATTCCTGAACCCCGTCAGAGGTCCCGTCTCTTTCGTTCTCACTCAGAAAGCTCAGATGAGGTGTCAGAACTAGACCTGTCCCATGGGAAGAAGGATGCCTTTGTGTTGGAGGTAAACTGGCTTTGTACTAGAGGTTGATGCTTTGATGGATAGATGGAAGGATAAACTTGGAGATACTAGACTTTTTTGCGGAGTGAAAGATCTAATGTTTTAATACTCTTCTAGATTGATGACACGGACGCTGTGGAAGATATTCATGCACTTCTGATTGATTCTCCCACCCCAGCAGGTACAAACCTCTACTAGACCATTGTTGGACTCTATGATGTGTTAACTGGACTATATATTCAGATGTGTTTGTACATTGTTTTCTGTTCAGGATTCTACAGCTGCAACACTGAAATCATGCCTGGGATTCAGAACTGGACTTCAGCTATACAGGTATCGGTCACCATAGTGAACCTGTCCATTTCCTGAATATTGCAGATAGAATGTTTACAACACACAATATTTGTTGATGAACTCAACAGAAGCCAACAATATTTTAATAAAGACAGGATGAGTGCAAGAGCCATTTCAAACCACAGCACAGATATCAAAGGATTTTTTTGAGCAATATTTATATTTATTAACAATGGACCCTTTTCACAGACTGAGATGATGCATTTCCACAGTTATTAACATCATAAATCTTGCAAATAAA
>RJVU01027559.1:250419-268544 GCA_003731715.1 Anabarilius grahami | reverse complement strand
GTTATTAAAATAATAATAATAATTAAATATAATATAATACATGTAATAATATTAAATATTTTGTATAATATTAACATTACGTTAAATGTTAAAATATTCACATTAATAGTAATTAATTTATATTTTTATAAATAAATATGTAGTTTGTTAGTGTTGTATATATTGTATTATTATTATTCTTATTATGGTTATCGTCATTATTATTACTGTGTTTTAGGAGGGAGGTGTGAGCGGGTTTCTGCATACGTTCATAGCTGAAGTATTTGCGATGGTTCGCGCCCACGTCGCTGCTCTTGGAGGGAATGCTGTCGTCTCCTACAGCATGAAGGAGTGTGTGTTTATGGAGAACCCTAACAAGAACCAGGTTAATACATACACAGTCACAAACACAGACTCGTACACACTCAACCAATCACGTTTGTTAATTTATGCTGATGTTGCACGTACTTTACAGGCGCAGTGCCTAATCAACGTCAGTGGGGATGCCGTTATCTTTGTTCGAGAATCTGAACTCGAGGCGGCTTCGGTACAGCCACAGTCAACCACCACACAGACCTCCAACGGTGGGGAAGGAACGTGAACCCACATACACACATCGACAAACTCAAGTAAATGAGTCTCAACATGAACCATGCCATTTGAAGAGATGTCACGTGACAACTACCAACCAAATCTCTAACAAGAAGTTAAAATCTAGACACGCATAACACGACGTGATTGGTTAGTTCTCCCATGTATTATATTTTAGCCCCTGTAAATGGCCAATATTTTTTATTTCAGAATAATGTTTTAAAATCCCTCCTTCGGAAGCCTTTCAGAAAGGTTGTCTGCCATGTTTCTATGTGTTGTCCAGTGTTGTTCACATTCCATTTTGTCCATATGTGGCGAAGGCAGCTACAAAATCCAAAAGATCTGTAAAATGCGTTTGTGTTCTCAAAGAGTGTGTAAACGTGTCAACGACTCCAAATGGCCATGTTTTATATTTAAATAAAGGAATAAACTACTGATGCACTCACACCGACATGCAGTTCAGGATTTTAAAAACTGGTTTCAAATTAGGCACTTCCTGTCATGTCCTACTGATCTCTTTAAAATCATGTCAAATGCTGGAAAAGTTGTTTGCTTTCATGTGCCACAATGTATGCTTTTTCAAATCAAAATGTTTGGATCTGACTTCTTTGAGGCCGGTCCAGATCTCTTGCATGTGCAATGCCAGTTAATCATTAAGAGAAAGAGAAATTTCAGGGCAGAAGCGTGCTCACCGTAGACTGACACTTGAATGTACAGTTGACTGGTCTGGATATGAGGTGGGATGCTCTGCTCCTGTGTTGACTGACTTTTATTGCTATTATTTTGTATATGTGTTTGCCTGAGGACAAATCAAAATTGTACATTAATAAGATATAATTGAATAAAACTATTATGGCTCTGGTGTGTTTTGTCCTTGTTAATTTCTTCCCTGTTGTTTAATGAGTAAGAAACAGTGGCATAACTTTGTTTTAAAATGTGGGTGGGACAGGAATGTGTGTTGGGGGCATGTATTGTAATTGTATCATTACAATAATAAATGCTCAAAATTTGTTGACACAGACCTCATGTTTAATATGATAGTTTCCTCCTTACATCTACTACAGGTGCATCTCAATAAATTAGAATGTTGTGGAAAAGTTAATTTATTAGTAATAGACGTGGCATGGAGGCGATCAGCCTGTGGCACTGCTCAGGTTGCTTTGATAGCGGCCTTCAGCTCATCTGCATTGTTGGGTCTGGTGTCTCTCATCTTCCTCTTGACAATACCCCATAGATTCTCTATGGGGTTCAGGTCAGGCGAGTTTGCTGGCCAATCAAGCACAGTAACACCATGGTCACTGAACCAGCTTTTGGTACCTTTGGCAGTGTGGGCAGGTGCCAAATCCTGCTGGAAAATGAAATCAGCATCTCCATAAAGCTTGTCAGCAGAAGGAAGCATGAAGTGCTCTAAAATGTCCTGGTATATGGCTGCGTTGACTGTGGACTTGATGAAACACAGTGGACCAACACCAGCAGATGACATGGCCGCCCAAATCATCACGGACTGTGGAAACTTCACACTGGACTTCAAGCAAGTTGGATTCTGTGCCTCCAATCTTCCTCCAGACTCTGGGACCTTGATTTCCAAATGAAATGCAAAATTTACTTTCATCTGAAAAGAGGACTTTGGACCACTGAGCAACAGTCCAGTTCTTTTTCTCCTTAGCCCAGGTAAGACGCTTCTGACGTTGTCTTTGGTTCAGAAGTGGCTTGGTACGTGGAATGTGACAGTTGTAGCCCATTTCCTGAAGACATTTTGATCCACTGACTCCAGCTTCAGTCCACTCCTTTTGAAGTTCTCCTAAGATCTTAAATCGGCTTCGCCTGACAATCTTCTCAAGCCTGCGGTCATTCCTTTCACTTGTACACCTTTTTCTACCACACTTTTTTCTTTCAGTAATGACCCTCTGTGGCTTACCCTCATTGAAGAGGGTCTTGATGATCGTCTTCTGGACTCCTGTCAAGTCAGCAGACTTCCCCATGACTGCTGTTGGGATTACTGACCTAAACCCAGTATTTATACACTGAAAATGGTAATTTAATAGAATTTGAAATTAAATATTCTAATAATTTTGAGATAATGATTTTTTTATTTTGATGAGCAGCAAGCTGTAATCATCAAAATGAAAACAAAAAAGTCTGGAAATATTTTACTTTGTCTAATAAATCTAGAATATATTTAAGTTTTACTTTTTTAATTAAATTACAGAAGAAAAAAAAACTTTTTCCATGATATTCTAATTTATTGAGATGCACCTGTATAATACAATATATTTTTAGTCTCAAAAGTATTTACTTTGGCCAATAAATACTTTGATCTGCTGTTAAAATTAAATTGTCCTGATGGACGAGGGGTAGATGTTTTGTTCAGCGTGCCAGAGGTTCTGGATTCTAAACCGCCCTTGTGTTATTTATTTTATTTTATTCTCATTAAAACCAAAGATGTTCATCAGTGATTGTATATCAAGAGCAGGGACACGTTTATGTGCATTTTGTTTGTAATTTCACCGGAACGAATAGAGTCTGCGGCCGCAACAGCGATAGATTGAAGTGCTCGTCTGTGTGAATCCGCAGTGTGCACGAGCGCAAAGAGAAAACTGTTGCGCCACTGATAACAGCGACAACGAGCTCTCATGATTTAAAAAACAACACATCCCAGCGCCAGATCGCCTATTATTTAACACAAACGAACGAATTGCTAATAAACTAGAGATGTTTATTTTGTATTAGTATACATCCGTGCCTCGAGATGTTTAAAAAAGTGGTGGGGACAATATCGACCCTTGCAAAAAGTGGTGGGGACATGTCCCACCCGCAAATTACGCCTATGGTCAGAATATTTTTTTGAAGATGACTTGTTGCCTTCAACATACACTGTAGAAAAAAAACATAGTCTGAACACAACACGCACGCGTCGTGATGCTCTCATGAACACTCGCACTTGTGCGTTGTTGATGCGCGAGTCTGAACACAACGCGCATGAACGCGCGTTGCAGATCAATATTTATGTAAGTAAAGTGGCAAATAATGTTTTTTGCACAAACAAAGCACTCACGTCGCTTCATAAAATTGAGTTTAAGCCACTGGAGTCACATGGAGTACTTTAATGATGTCATTCCTACCTTTCTGGACATTGGAGTGGTAGTTGTGTTGGATCTCTATGGAGAGACAAACCTCTCAGACTTCATCAAAAAGATCTTAATTTGTCTTTCGAAGATGAACGAAGGTCTTGCGTATGTGGAACGACACAAGGGTGAGTAATTAATGACAGAAATTTCATTTTTGGGTGAACTATAACGCCTAGTATGACCCACTAGCAGTTAATCAAAGGGCAGTCAATCTTATTTTTTGGTATCAAAAGGCCAATTTAAGATTTATGTAAAAAGTAATTTTAAAAAAAACTTCGTTATCAAGGCTTAAAGAAAAAAAAAAATTATGACTAACTTGTAAGACTAGTCTTAGTTGTTTATGCAACCGGCTCCTGGTTTTTCTAGATGACGAATTTGGAAACAATTTTTATGATCAAGTAAAATCTGGAAATATATGGAAATGGGGTCATGAAAATTTGTGAATACAATTTTTGTTATTTTCTGATCTAAGATATTGTAAGGGTTAGATTGAGTACAGAATAATTTGCCCAAAAGCCATATTGTGAACAAGTATTTTTTTGATTCAGGTCTTTTCAGTGAATCAGTCGAACCGGTTCACAAATCAGCCTGAATGATTCATTAAGCTGTCCATCCAATTCCTTTTTTAAATCTTTGTCCGCTAATAATACTAAATGACTGTAAAAACCATAATGCAAGCAAAACCAAAAAGACACTAAATAGTTATAAATTCTCATCTGAATCGCTAGTTGTCGCCAGGCATTAAAAAAAAATACATGTCCTAAATATCTGAGTGAGTTGGATGTGGCTGCGCCCTAAATAGGCGTTTGTACATCAGTATTCAAATACAGTCACCAAACTTCTAAAAATAAAACAATCAAAAAATAAACCATGGATGAAAATCCCGAATCCTACTATGACGAAGGCTTGGCTCGTGAATAATAATTAGGTCATGTTGAGTTTTACCCTCCGGTATCGTCCAGGTCATAGACTGTAAAAAAAAAAAAAAGGTATGTCCAGGTAGGCATGTAAATAATCAATTAAAAAAATAAATAATTAAATGTTTTGCTCATTTTAAGAATTTAAAGTCAACTTATGAAGAACTTGTATAAGGAATGAAAACGTCTGCCTTTCAGCCAATCGGCTGATTTTACTGGACGAGCGTAATTCATATTCATGAAGGTCAAACGTTCACCACGCCAACTTACTAACGTACACCAGTCAGCCAATCAATTTGACTTCCGCGAGCGCTACGTAGTTAATATTCATAAGCCAAATCTTCGCCATAGTAGGATTCGTTGGCAAAACAGCCCGCGAGCGCGCGTCTCTGTTCCTGCACGTCAGACGTGTCGCTCAGTCAGTCCTCTGCATTCAAACCTCCCTGATCTCCATCTTGAGGAGATTCCTACCCCATCTGTTTCCTTTAGGAGTTTATTATCCAAAAAAATGGGAGATATAAGACTGCCGAGGCACATGTTCTTGTGGTGCCTTTCTGCTATTTATATGTTTGCCTTTGCGTCTCTTTACGTGCAGATTCCAGGTGAGTTTGTGAAGATTTTTAGTTTAACTTGTATGCATTCATGAACTAACTAAGAGTTTATCTGTGACGCATGCAACAAATGTCTTTTAGGCATACATTTTTTATGAACATACTCATCTATTAAAACATTAGGTAATAGTTCGTATAAATCTCCAGTGATTTTGCAGTGTAGGGATACAGTAAGTTACTAGAGATGAAAATATTTTAAAGGGCCCATATTACATGTGTCTGGTCGAACTGTTTGTGCAAAACATCTCAGATTAATATGTTGATGTCTGTTCTGAGACACCCAGACTGTAAGAAAAGTCTGAATAATAGCCAAACTTTCACTCAAGAGGAAATAATTTTTGTCCATTTAACAAAAAGTATCATAGTATTAGTATATCATCATGATTTTGGACATGTACATGATAATACCATGGTATTTGAATATGGTGATCATTGGGGTCTAAAAATTTGAGACCACATTGACAATCTGAGATTCAAAATCTAATTTAAACCTGGAAATTAGGATTCTGAAAAACAACCAAACAAACAAAAACTAAAAGTAACATAATGACATTCACATTTCAGATTCTGCAGCAATTTTGTTGCATTGACCATGTGAACGCTCTCTTTCTTTAGGTCTGTATGGAAATGAGGGTTTGCTACCAGCACGGTGGCAGCTGCGAGTGTCTGGTAAGAGTGTTGTGGAGCAGCTGAAGGATTCTCCCACACTGCTGTGGTTTGGTCCTCGTCTGGGTTTGGACACACAGCAGTGCATGGAGCTGCTCAGTCTGGCCGGAGCTCTGCTCAGTTTAATGACTCTGGCTTTACCGCCGCTCAGAGACTGCAGAGTCTTCCTGGTGCTCTGGATACTTTATCTGTCTCTCTATCAGGTACAAACTTATTTCACATGCGGATGCTACTAGTGATTGGCCAAAATGTGGTTTTCAATGGCTGATGTATAGAAAAAAGGGTGACCTATGGCTGATATGATGCTGATATATAAATATAATACAATTTAATAACAGCAAATAATTTGATGTAAATTGATGAAATATTTTTTACAATATTTTACACAGAAATTAGTAAATACTGAAAAAGCTCTTTGGTATAAAAAGATTCACTTGGATTTGATACAAGGAGCAACAGACTTTCCTTTAATCGTGCAATCATACACTGTTATCGGCTGGTGATGATAATCTCAATAATGGCCAAATTTTGGCCAATTAATTGGGCCTTACTGATATCCTACTAATTTGTTGTTGCCTTGATATAGTGATAGCCAATTAACAGATATGGAAAATTCAGAAATGTTCTTATATAGATATTAAAATATATAGAAATAAAAAAATTTAATTAGTGNTCTTATATAGATATTAAAATATATAAAAAAATTAAAAAATTTAATTAGTGTATTTTTTTATTATTCTATATTACTAAAAATATTCTTTAAATTGGTTTTAGATACATTTATTTTAAAGGGTTAGTTCACCCAAAAATGAAAATAATGTCATTAATTACTCACCCTCATGTCGTTCTACACCCGTAAGACTTTCCTTCATCTTCGGAACACAAATTAAGATATTTTTGATGAAATCCGATGGCTCAGTGAGGCCTGCATTGACGGCAAGTTAATTTACACTTTCAGTGCCCAAAAAGCTACTAAAGACATATTTAAAACAGTTCATGTGACTACAGTGGTTCAACCTTAATATTATAAAGCGACAAGCTTATTTTTTTGTGCGCCAAAAAAACTAAATATGGACTTTTCAACAATATCTAGTGATGGCCGATTTCAAAACACTGCTTCATGAAGCTTCGAAGCTTTACGAATCTTTTGTTTCGAATCAGTGGTTCGGATGGCCTGTCAAACCGCCAAACTGCTGAAATCACATGACTTTGGCGCTCCGAACCACTGATTCGAAACAAAAGATTCGTAAAGCTTCATGAAGCAGTGTTTTGAAATTGCCCATCACTAGATATTATTGAAAAGTCATTATAAGTCGCACAAAATATTCTCGTCGCTTTATAATATTAAGGTAGAACCACTGTAGTCACATGAACTGTTTTAAATATGTTTTTAGTAGCTTTCTGGGCATTGAAAAAGCAAATGATCTTACTGGCAATGCAGGCCTCACTGAGCCATCGGATTTCATCAAAAAATCTTAAATTGTGTTCCGAAGATGAACAAAAGTCTTACGGGTGTGGAACAACATGAGGGTGAGTAATTAATGACATTATTTTCATTTTTGTGTGACCTAACCCTTTTAGCATCTCATTTGCTATCTTTAAACTGTATTGTATCATATTATACTTGCAAAATATCCAACCTGCTGTCGGCCATTATCCTAAAAACCCATATCGGTTGACCACTACTTATCACGAATTCTACTTATTAAGGGTAAAAATAATTGATTTTAGAAGGTAATGTATAAAGTAGTGAAATGTGCTTGTTGTTTCTAGGTTGGCCAGGTATTCTTATACTTTCAGTGGTGAGTATAAGGCTTTCTTTCACTTTGTGCTGCTTGTACACCGGTTGAAGTTATATTGTTTCAAAAATGTTCTTCTTCCCTCAACTGTATCCGTTATGCAACAGGCTTTGTTTAACTCTGTACAACTGTAGTAACAAAACAATCTTGACCTTGAGAGACACTTGAGTGTTATTTACTGTAGTCACATGTCTGTGTTGATCTGCTTTCATAACACATGTGAATCCTCAGCAGCACATCAGAATTTGGATATGTGTCAAACATATCTCTCTCCTTTCTCATCTTGTTTTCAGGGATAACCTCTTGTTGGAGACAGGCTTCTTGGCCATTCTCGTTGCTCCCATGAAAATGCCCTGGTCTTCAAAGGTGTGTCTCCATGATAATGTGACTTTCTGGCTGGTGCGCTGGCTGTTGTTTCGGCTGATGTTTGCGTCGGGCGTCGTCAAACTGACCAGCCGCTGCCCCACCTGGTGGGGCCTAACGGGTGAGGAATTGTAGAATATATTGGTATTTGTGACAGGTTCAGAATGTACTCAGAATGGTGTACTACATGAGATACAGTGTCCCACAATGCAGTGCTCTCATTTCTTGTGTGACCAATGAATTGGAAGCAAAATCTATGGTTTGCTCTGACTTATTAAACTGTTAAGCATTAAAGGATTAGTCCACTTTTAAATAAACTTTTCCTGATAATTTACTCACCCCCATGTCATCCAAGATGTTCATGTCTTTCTTTCTTCAGTCGAAAAGAAATTAAGGTTTTTGATGAAAACATTCCAGGATTTTTCTCCATATAGTGGACTTCACTGGGCACCAAACAGTTGAAGGTCAAAATGTTTCAGTGCAGCTTCAAATTGTTCAACACGATCCCAGACGAGAAATAATGGTCTTATCTAGAGAAACAATCACTCATTTTCTAAAAAAAATAATTTTTTTATACATTTTTACCATAAATGCTCATCTTGAACTAGCTCTCTTCTTCTTCTCCTCTATTAGAATTCCAGCAGTGTAGACGCTGCTAAGCGTAATACTGCCCTCCACAGGTCAAAGTTTTGAAAATTTTTTTATATGCAATATGCTAGTTCAATAGTATATAACAATTAGTTCAAACTTTGACCTGTGGAGGGCAGTAATACACTTAGCAGTGTCTACACTGCTGGAATTCTAATAGAGGAGAAGAAGAAGAGAGCTAGTTCAAGATGAGCATTTATGGTTAAAATGTATAAAAAATGTATTTATTTTGTTTAGAAAATGAGTGATTGTTTCTCTAGATAAGACCATTATTTCTCGTCTGGGATCATGTAGAACGCTTTGAAGCTGCAGTGAAACTAATTTTGACCTTCAACTGTTTGGTGCCCAGTGAAGTCCACTATATGGAGAATAATCCTGGAATGTTTTCATCTAAAACCTTAATTTCTTTTTGACTGAAGAAAGAAAGACATGGACATCTTGGATGACATGGGGGTGAGTAAATTATCAGGAAAAGTTTATTTAAAAGTGGACTAATCCTTTAAAGGGCTCATGAATTGATCAATCAAATTTTTAGTGATTGACCGATATTAATTTTTTAGAACCGATATTTATTTACTGTTATACTTCTGTTTTTGACACGATTACAACACCACTGAACTGAACAAACCATTTTATTTATAACAATCACTCCTTCCTTGCATAGAAAACAAAACAAATCTTATTAAAAAGCATCAGCAGAAACACTAATGTTAACAATAAGCAAAATAAATGTAGAATGTCTAATGTTTTCAAATGGAAAAACTAAATTAAAGACAGGAGTCATATCAACTTTGCAGAAATGTAATTCTTCATTTTAAACTACAGTTTTAGTAGATTTATAAGCCGTTTATGCTAAAAAGTGAAGAATAAGAGTGAGCTTGTCTCTATTTCTTAGAGACAAGCTGCATAAACTAGCTACATTTCAGGCATTTATGTAACGCATCTAATTTATGCATTAATGGCTGTTATGTTAAATAAAGTTGACTAATTACAGCAAAGCAAGTAAGTATACTTTACATGTGCACGCCGTTGACTCGTCTCCCCTCAGATGCGCTGTAATGGTGATCCTGTGCGCAATTCTCAAAACACCCACAAGATAGCGGCGTTTATCGGTAAATCCGATATTACAAAATTGATATCCGATTATGGTAAAATGCTAAAACCATAAATTCTGTTGCTTGAAATAAAATAAACAGTAAAGTAAGATCAATTTCTATCAGCTAGATGCCAAGGCAACATTTCTCATTTTTTATTTAGTTTAACTTGATGTATTAAAATAACTAAAACTAAAGTAAAAATGAGTAAACTCTATAGACATTTAAAAAACAAACACAACAGAATTACTAAAAGTTTAACAGAAATTATAATGGACAATATAAAAATAAAAATAATTCAAAAAACTAATAAAATATCAATGATACTAAAATGTTCTGTTGTTCTCTTTATCAGCTTTGACCTATCACTATGAGACCCAGTGTATACCGACCCCGCTGGCCTGGTTTGCTCATCAGCTGCCGGTGTGGTTCCAGAAACTCAGTATAGTGGGGACGTTTGTTATCGAGATCGCAGTTCCTTTCCTGTTCTTCAGCCCCATACGAAGACACAGACTTGCCGCCTTCTACATGCAGGTGAGTGTGTATGCGTGTGTTTGATTGGAGAAGCTGCTACAAGTTTGTGCATTATTGTGGCATCTTTGTGTGTTACAGCTCCTGCTTCAGGTGTTTATCATCCTGTCTGGGAATTATAACTTCTTTAATATTCTCACAATCACCCTGTGCCTGTCGCTGCTGGATGACCAACATGTAAACTTCTGGCTCCGCAGACCCACGCAAAAGACAGAAAGCAGTATGTTTAAAAAAACTTAACATGTATTTGAAATAGAAAATTTGTAACATTATAAATTTCTTTACTGTCACTTTTGATCAATTTAATGTGTCCTTGCAGAAAAAGTATTAACTTTTTTTTTTTTTAAGTAAATAAAAAAAAAAAGTATGTCTGACCCCAAACTTTTGAACAGAAGACTTTCTTCATCACATGGCAAAAATGTTTTGATTTGCTGTTTCCAGTGAGGATGAAAATATTACATGAAGATGGCAATGTATGTTGTACCTTGTTAGGACAAGATGTTAAAACCAGGTCTGGACATCCATGTTAATTTATAAATTTTTTCAGGATCATTACAGACTCTATTCTCTGGACTGGCTGTAATGTTCGAGGTCGGTGTATACGCTCTCCTTTGCTACTGGACCGTCCAATACTTTGACCTGCAGGTGGACTGGGAAAAGAAAAGTGTGTCCTCCAAAACAGGTGAAGCTCTCAACCATTTCTTATTGAGGTCGGTTATCGTTGAGTGTGATTTATCTCTCTTTGTGTTCCTGTTCCTCAGCCTTTACTTATTTTGAGTTCAATGGCTTTCTGAAGACTGTCACAGTGCCCAGTATCTGGATTGGTGTGCTGTCTCTCACATGGGAGATCATCACTGCCATGTTTAAGTGAGTGTTAGGGGATAGTTTACCTATGGTTTGTTGGCTCACTATGTTCATTAGATGGCGTTCTGGTAGAATAAATGTTTTTGATTGCTTGTGAATGTGCTCCAGATGTGCTTGTGTGAGGGGCGTGTTGCGGCGTCTCTGGAGCACAATCCAGTGGGCAGTGATGGCTGCGGCTGCAGTCTCAATGTTTGCCATCAGTCTGGTCAGTAAACTTCCTGTCAGTGTTATTTTAGTATCATTTATATAGTATGATAGCATTTATTAATATTTTAAAGTAGTTTTCAATTTTATGTTTTCCATTTTAGTTGTGTTTTTTTTTTTTTTTAGTCTTTTTAGTTTTTATTTACGGTTTGGTTTTAGTAATTTTAGTATTTCAGCTTAAACTAAATGAAAAGTAGAAATCTGCCTTGGCAACTAACTCAAATAAAATAAGCTTATTTTTAAAATATTTTATTAATGTTTATTTTAGTTTTAGTTAATAGTAACACTATTTCCTGTTTGTATATCCTTAAAGGGATAGCGCGCCCTAAAATTAAAATTGTCGTCATTTTGTCACCTGCATGCCACTCTAAACCTGTCTGTTTACTTAATTAGCCGAATTGCCAGGTTTTCCTGAATAATGGATGGTGACCACTGCGGTCAAAAATTTAATGAAAAAAATGAACCAATTAACATAGTCCATACATTTTGTACTCCATATTTCAAGTCTTATCAAACAGTATGATAGCTTTTGTGAGGAACTGAATATAGTAATTTATTACCAAAAATCTTGCCTTCTGCACTTTTCTATCTCAATCTCATTCACGCTTTCACATGTTCAAACCTCGAACATTCACAATACACATAAAAACTTCATTGTGTACTTTGTGTAGTGCACAGAATTCTCATCTTTTTGAGTGCACTGTCCCTTTAAGTGATGTAAAAATAATGAGGCTAATAATGAAGTACTGTATATGTGCAGGTTCCCTACACCTACTTTGAGTATGATGCTAACAGTAATCTCTGGCCTGGGATCCGGACAGCATTTGAAGTGACTGACCGTTACCAGCTGGTCAACTCATATGGATTGTTCCGGAGAATGACCGGTGTCGGAGGTCGTCCAGAGGTGGTCATTGAGGGAAGCATGGATCGCAACACATGGACGGTCAGTTTACGAGTATTTCAGGAAGTGCATTGTGTCTGAATTACAGCAATAATTTGTATGTGAAGGAGATGGACTTCACAAAAAAAATGTAATCATATCAAAAACAGTGTAAAAGGTCTGTAATATGGGCTTGTGATTGAAAAGTCTAACCCCGATCTTAAAGGTGCCCTCGAATGAAAAATTGAATTTATCTTGGCATAGTTAAATAACAAGAGTTCAGTACATGGGAATGACATACAGTGAGTCTCAAACTCCATTGTTTCCTCCTTCTTATATAAATCCCGTTTGTTTAAAAGACCTCCGAAGAACAGGCGAATCTCAACATAACACCGACTGTTACGTAACAGTCGAGTTGTACGCCCCCAATATTTGCATATGCCAGCCCATATTCCCAACATTATGAAAGGCATTACACAAGGGCAGCCAGTATAAACGTCTGGAGCTGCACACAGCCGAATCATCAGACTAGGTAAGCAAGCAAGGACAACAGCGAAAAATGGCAGATGGAGCAATAATAACTGACATGATCCATGATATCATGATATTTTTAGTGATATTTGTAAACTGTCTTTCTAAATGTTTCGTTAGCATATTGCTAATGTACTGTTAAATTAGGTTAAAGTTACCATCGTTTCTTACTGTATTCACGGAGACAAGAGCCGTCGCTATTTTCATTTTTAAACACTTGCAGTCTGTAAAATTCAAAAACACAACTTCCTTCTTTATAAATCTCTCCAACAGTGTAGCATTAGCCGTTAGCCACGGAGCACAGCCTCAAATTCACTCAGAATCAGATGCAAACAATATAACAGTATACAATACTCACATAATCCGATGCATGCATGCCGCGTGCATGACGAACACTTTGTAAAGATCCATTTGAGGGTTATATTAGCTGTGTAAACTTTAAGGCACTGTTTAAGGCAAGCGCGAGCTCTGTGGGCGGAGAGCACGAGAATTTAAAGGGGCCGCAGCATAAATCGGCGCGTTTATAATGATGCCCCAAAATAGGCAGTTAAAAAAATTAATAAAAAAAAAATCAATGGGGTATTTTGAGCTTAAACTTCACAGACACATTCAGGGGACACCTTAGACTTATATTACATCTTTTAAAAACATTTTCTAGGGCACCTTTAAAGGTGAAGTTTGTAGATTCTCTGCAGCCTGCCTGCTCTGCAGCCTGCCTCAAATTTGAAAAAATACTTTTTCCAACTTGGGTTGGGAATCTTTAGGCACCTAACAATCCGATTCCAAAACGATTCTTGACCTACATATTTTTTTTTGTTTTTTTTTGCAGGAGATAGAGTTTATGTATAAGCCAGGGAACATGAGCGCAGCGCCCCCCGTGGTGGCTCCGCACCAGCCCAGACTAGACTGGCAGATGTGGTTTGCTGCTCTGGGGCCACACACACAGAGCCCCTGGTTCAGCAGCCTCCTACACAGACTCCTGCAGGGCAAACGCGATGGTAAGGTGATGTGTCGTTTGTGCATGTGTGAGATTTAAAGGCATCCAGTGCATCAGTCTGAATAAGATGCAGTGCTGAATGCAGTGTTTATACTATACTATACTATACTACACTACACTACACTATGTGTGTGTTGTCCAGTGGTCAGACTCATTCAGACAGATGAGTCTCAGTATCCATTCAGCAAACAGCCTCCTACGTACCTAAGAGCTCACCGCTACAAATACTGGTTCAGCGAGCCAAAAAAGGACGGGTGAGCGCATGCAAAATTCCACAATGCCTCTTGCTATAAATTGTCAAATGCATGTTAAAAATTACATTTTAATTATCTTGCATAACACAATGCATTATTGTTAACGCTGATGTTTAATGTTAGCCTTATTGGATGCGTTTCTTTCATGACTTTGACATATTAAATATTTTTGTGTGTGTTTAGTTCGTATCCCCAGCGATGGTGGAGACGGGTGTACGTGGAAGAGTTCTATCCTATAGTGCGCCTTGGTGACTCTTACCTTGAACAGATGTTGGTTCAACATGGTTTGAAGGTAAGAAACAAGTCTGCTTTCAAAAGTGAAAGTGAAACTGAATTGGGTCACATTTTGAACATTGATTTCGACTATAAACCTCAAGGGAGGAGATCAAACAGACCTAAAGTTCACTGTCCTGTTATTTGTAGAGTAGTTTGATTTAGGAAAACCATGTTTTTTAGGGCTGCACAATTAATTGAAACTGAAAACTCTGTCTTTGTGTGATTATCAAATTTTAAATAAATATATGCCATGTGTGTTTCAGAGTGAAGTGTAGCACTATGTTCGTTTACACGCATGAATGAACATTTACAGCCTGTTGCTAACAAAAGAGAAGCTTCTGGTGTTTTTCCACAAAAATAAAAGCTTGAGGGTTTAACATTTGTGTTAGTTTTGAAAAGATATTTTGTTGTATGAATATCTGAGTACTGACTTCGGTACCGATCGGTACTGAAATTTTAAAAATGTGACGCTTTGAGCGCTGTTGAGCGGATTCGTAAACACCTCTGATTGGCCATTGTGTTCACTCGCTCATCGGATATGTCTGTGATTGGCTACAATGATCAACTCACGGGAGTGTTTGAAAGCACACAGAAGTGTTTGAATTTGAAAGAGCTTTGAAAGCAGGTGTCTATCAGCGGGCTGGTTCGCAATAGACGTCTGCTTTCAAAAGCTCCCGTGTATCTGTGTAAGCGCTCTGTAAAGAGTGGCTACAATGATCAATGCTTTAAAAACGTGGTAAATAGTCATCAATGACAATCACAGACATATCTGATGAGTGCGTGAACACAATGGCCAATCAGAGGTGTTTACGAATCCGCTCAACAGCGCTCAAAGCGTCACATTTTTATAATTTAATACGGACTTGGTACTTTTGACAACTCTACTGATCACACAAGATATCAAAAGTAAGAACAGAGCCTCTGATTTTAATCAACAACAACAACAAAATATTCTAGCTTCATGCATTCTTTTATCAACATGTCAATGTGGGTAAGGTTCATAATAAAAGGAACATTAAAAAAAAGCTGAAAAAATCATGTTTGATGACTTTGTCTGAATCAGATTCAGTACGTTGATCAAAACAGAGATCGAGTGAATCATGTCAGAAGATGCATAATAGCACCTCCTACCGTATAAAAAAGGTGAAAACATGGATTGCCGGGAATAACGCGTCAATTTGTGTGTCATAAATAATGGAAAATCTTGTTAATGAAGGTTTAACAATTTTAAATGCCATTGCCATGATCTGGTCATTTGAGACCCTCTTCCCTTTTTGCCCATCAGGATAAGGCTCCTCCGAGGCGCAGCTCGAATGCATGGCTGCCGCGGTTATTGCGACATGTTGGCGAACATGCCCGTGAGATACCAGCTCATCTGCTGCTGTGGACTCTGTTCTGCTCTGCAGCGACCGTGTGTCTCCTCAGCTCTCTGCGATCACGTGCATATCATCGCCTACACGAATCGCTCCAGAACCAACACACAGACAAACAGGCTGCTGAACAGACACGCCCCAACGAGAAGAAACATGAGGAGGAGGAGAAAAAGGAGGTTACAAAAGATGATGCAGAGGAAGATGGAAAGGAACAGGAAGAGGTTGCAAGAAGTGAAGAGGAACAGGAAGGTGAAATTGAAGAGGAAGTGAGTGCAGAGGAAGCTGAAGAGGACAGCCTCAGGAAAAGGAAGTGACGTTTTCAGTTGATCTCCTGTGGCTTTAAATGAAAAACTGGACTTTTTAATACCAGCTCAGGGTAATGACATCTACCCCAAAACATCAGTACTTACACCTTCATTGTCAAAACATTGACATTTCTCTGTTTTCACAGGCGTTTTTGAGAGATGTAAGCAGAGTAGTGAAACTTTCATGCATCCCAGTAGTGTCCTGGATTTACCTGCACGTTTAGATAAACTAATGCTGATAGGAAGGCCACACTGCAAAACAAGGGATTTTTGTTGTATGCCCACCGATTGATCTGACAGGTAAATGCAAGACAAGGTAGGTTATTGTTTCCCCCAGTGTGCACTTACTGCTTGCACCTTACATGATATCATGTTAACTAAAACCCAGGATGTCTTCCACCGTGAGACCTAAAAATAACTGTAAAAAACAACAAACTGTATATTCCAATGCACATACTGGGCCTCGTTAAATGGAAGAGTGAAATTTGTGTTAGTAATTCTTGCATAAATTACACATTGAATTGAATGCATCGAAATTCCAACCAGCATGGTTTTATGAACAATTTACTCACACATTCCTTTGTTCTGCTCGTGTTTTATGAGTGAAGCCCAGTATGTGCTCTGTGCCTTATGGTATACCAAAAGTATCTCGGAAATCTTGGTATCAGAAAATATTTCAATCTTGTTTTATTTCCATGAGTAATATAGAGATGTTTAATAGTTTTTCACTTAGACTGTCATCTTGTATATGTGGTGTTATATGATCTGCAAATTGTTTATCAGACTGTAACTGGTTATGGTCTGTGATATGTGTATTGTAATAATGTTCTTGACATTGCTTTTTTGACCACTGTTATGTCGTTAAAATATTGCATGTTTATTGTTAATATGAGTGAAGATGCACAAAAAAACACTCAGCTTTAATGTTTTGTAATATTTTTAATAAACTTAGAAAAATATACACTGGCACAAGTGCCATTATTTCAAAAGAAATACAGCCTCACAGTTTAATTTTTTATCTTCAATCTATATGAATATAAGTCTAATATAGTAATAACAATGAATACATAAGATAAAGTCTTGGATATTAATAAGTAATATTTTGGAAGTCAAAAGTCCACCCTTAAGACAGTATGATATTCATTATGTAGAATTCTGGTACACGTTCACCACTGCAGTACCCCGGGGCAGTACTTATCAATGAGTGTCTGATAATACGGCCTCAGACTCTCCACGTCCGGTAGTTCAGTGCTCTTTGTATACAAATCGAACTTGCTGTCAGAGGAAAGACAAGCAGACGCATGTTATTGATCTACCTCTAGAAACTCGCAGAGTAAGGTCAGATCTTACTGATTAAATGGAAATGCAGATGAGATCTTATTGAGAAACTGATAACATACTTAAACTCTTTGACCCAGGGAAGCATCTGCAGGTCTTTCTCATTGCATAAGTGCATGTAGTCTCCGTTTGAGTGCCAGGGGTAGAAGGAGTGGAAGCGGATCATGTGAAGACCCTGAAGGAGTGTTAAATGTACAAAAGTGTCTTTTAAAAGCGTACATGACATCCTATTGCTTTTATGTGTTAGATTTGTTTGCTTTTCAGGTGAGCTCTGTGACGTTACCTCCTCAGGGATCGTGCATTTGTTGAACTTCATTACCTGGTACAGATACTCTAGAATAGTCCAAGAAGAATTTCCACTTTGTTACTTCAGCAGCAAATACATAACCATTCAAAAGTTTGGGGTTGGTAAGATTATTATTTTTTTTATGTTATTAAAAAGTCTCTTATGCTCACAAAGGCAACATTTATTTGATCAAAAATACAGTATCATTGTGGGAAAAAATGTTTAGTTTAAAATTTATTTTAAAATGCAATTTATTCCTAGGCCTGCAAAGCTGAATTTTCAGCATCATTACTCCAGTCTTCAGTGTCACGTGATCCTAGTTTGCTGATTTGGTGCTCAAGAAACATTTCTTAGTATCATCAATGTTGAAAACGGTTGTGTTGAAAATATGCTGCTTCATATTTTTTGGAAAACTTTTTTTTTTATGAATATAAAGTTCAAAAGAACCGCATTTATTTGAAATATTAATATTTTATATCGAACTCTTTTA
>RJVU01027559.1:219750-245665 GCA_003731715.1 Anabarilius grahami | reverse complement strand
TTTTTTTTTTTTTTTAGTCCACATGAGGAAAACAGCTTATAATCATAGAGAATGATGTTTTCAGAAAATGAAGTTTTCTGTAATAGGTAGGTTATGGTTAGAAAATAGTATACAGTTTGTTCAGTATAAAAATGTAAATAATGTCTATGAAAAGTCTCTATACAAAATGGAAACCCAACATGTGTGTGTGTGTGTGTGTGAGTGTTTTGTGTTTACAGTAGGTTACACCCCTGGTTTTTATTGGATGATAGTTTGTGGGTGAGCCTGTGATGTGTCTGGTACTAGGTCACATGTAACGAGTACACAGTCTAAAGTTAAAAAGAAGCAGATAAACTGCAATACACTTATTCTGACATCTAAAACATTTTTTCTCTTTTTCATTTTTGGCTGGAATATTTTATGTTTTTACTTTTTTGACACATTTGGTCATGCTATTATAGAGGTTTATTAACTAGGGCTCTTAATTAAATGTTATAATATCTACCAACTAGGCCATTTAATAATAACTACACTATCTGGCTCTAAAAGCATCTTTTTCTATTGAAGTCCATTAAAAATATTATAATGTAAAAAATTGTAAAAATGTATAAATGTAAAAATTGTATTATAGTAGGTTTAATTTAGTCTAATTCGCTTTCAGAACATTTAAAATTTAAAACCAATCCAATTTATTATAACATAATTTTTAATGTATTTCTTTTATGTATTTTTCAGTTTCTGAGTAAGTTTGTGCCAACTTTGTGTAATGTTTCAGGTCTGCAGCCAGCAGATGGCAGTCTAACTTAAAACTCTCCTGAATGGATGTCTTGCCATCAGAATAAAGGTACCTACTTCACCATGTTTTGGGAAGCAGTGTTGGTTAAAGTTTAAAAGTAATGCATTATAATACTGCATTAGTCCCTATTAAAGTAACTAATTGCGTTACTTAGTTACTTTTTATGGAGAGTAATGTATGTTATGTTATTTTGTATGGTTGAATTGGGTTATCAAATGTCAGCAGCAAAGACATTGGTTAATAAAGTGAGATTAAATGCATAGTATGTTTTTGTAATTTAACGTTTAATTATTGCAGGTTTGCGTAATATTCTGAGTTTGCATTTGACTGTTTTTATCAGTAGTGTTATTAACATTAAGTGGCATGACATCTTACGCACAGAAGCCATTGGCACATGCTGCTGTTCTTAGTGGCACGTCCGGTTTTCATTGGCATGTGCCACCAAAACTTGTGACGTGTGCTGATGGATTGCATCATGTGCCACTGACATGTCGTGTATGTTGTGGCACCACCAGTAGTGACTGACAGATGAGTTAAGCAGTTATACTGATGTAATTGTTACAAAACAAATCCTAAATAAATGGCTTAATTTAGTGTTGTTGTTTTTTAATTCATTAATTAAACATTTACAAATCTGTAATATTTTTCAAACATGTAGTCAGTTTTCAACATTGATAATAATAAGAAATGTTTCTTGAGCAGCAAATCATCATTAGAATGATTTCTGAAGGATCATGTGACACTGAAGACTGGAGTAATGATGCTGAAAATTCAGCTTTGCATCACAGGAATAAATTACATTTTAAAATATATTCAAATAGAAAAGTTATTATAAAATGTAAAAATATTGCTGTTTTACTGTGTTTTTTTTATCAAATAAATGCAGCAGAAGATACTTCTTTCAAAAACATAAAATCTGACTCCAAACGCATCTCACTTATGTTACTGACACAGAAGGTCACTGTGGTAATGAATGATCTGTGCTTCTCTGTGTTTGCATTCTATTACAGCTGCCCACGTGATACTCACAAACGAAACAATAAGCATTTTCATTTTTGTTTATTGACACAGCTAAATCACATTAAAAACTACAAACATTCAATCATTATATTCTTGTAAAATATTTACACCTCAAAAGCATTTGTTAACTTAGAATTAAATAGCATCTCTTCCATTCAAGTCAATGGCATTAAAGGTGATCGATCATGTCGCTTTTAAAGTGCTTTATGTTTAATAGTAGCATTTGACCTAAATGTGAACATGAGGATAGCAGACATTCCACCACTGACGCACTATGACAAACTGAAGTCGTGTGTGTGTGTCTCTTGTTTGGCCAGAGAGTGTTGTTTAAAGTTGTCATCCATGTTTTATTTGTATTTGTGATTTTATGTTGTGAGACTGGTATGTGCAACGTACACGATCAGACAGTGTTGAAAGTTTGAGAGCTTTATGGATGAAGATTTGACGTTTTAAAAGTTTAAATGGGAATATACAGTGGTCCCAAAAGGTATGTGGACACTTAAAGCGACTATGTAATTTTTTGAAGTGAAAACACTTTCTCAAGTCCTAGCACAGAGACAGCTATAAGTAAGAGTTTTATTTCCCCAAAGAGCGTAAACAATGTGGGTCTGTGACGCTTGTAGCATTAATCTGTTGGTTTGAGCAGCCCAACACGTTGACCCAATGGCGTGAGTTTGGGGGCGGGACTGTCCGTTTGTCCAGCTAATGGCTGATGGGAGGAGTCTTCCCGAAACCTGTTTAAAAAGTTACTATTTTTGCATTTGGTGATGCTAGTGGCATTTAAAATTTCAAAATTTCAGAATTTCATAGAATAAGATGACAAAATATCAAACCGAATGGTATCTGCAAGCAAATGCAGAGCTTTTCTCATAACTAACTGGACTTTCTGAAGCATTTTTACAATTTTAACCAAAATTGAATTTTGAATTTTTTAATAGAAACTTGAATTAAGTTATTCACTGAGAAAATAGTCCTCTACTGTCCGTGTCTATTAAAATATGTGGCCTTTAGATGCAACACGTCAAGATTAATGTTATTTGACATGACCAATAATCATCGACCATTACACGTCACATAGGTGATCGGGTTTGGGCCATGAGGGTGACTAAAAAAAATACATGCTTCCTTTTAAATTGTTCCTTAAACTATAAACGTGTTCCACTATTGTTTGCCAACTAGATAGCATCCAAATACATTTTGTCTTCAATTTAAACAGTTTAAACACTTTTTGTGCTCGTGCTATCTTTCTTTTAAATAAACGCCACTTGGTTTGATATTTTATCTAATGCAGTGAAATTCATAGATATTTAAGCATAGATTAAGTGTTCAAAATGCAGGATGTTTTCTCTTAAGATGCTCACGTTGAAGCTCTGTCCGGCTTTAGTTGGCTCTGTCAAGGGCGATTTGTCTCAGCTCAGAGGGACCGAGAAAGAGATGACAATCTTCTCAAACAGTGTGATTACTGTAAAGATAATGAAGGTGCAAATCACTTCATTACAGGAGGGCATGAAGTATAAAAGTGGGAAACAACTTGGCGACAAACATAGTGGCAAAGACTTTCTTTTGAATGTGAATATATATCAAGAGAATACCGTTTTAATCTCTTCCCTGAGTTCCACCAAGAGTTTTTTTTTTTTTTTTCTGTAGTGTTTTCTGTTGGCTCCAATTTTGTTCACACTACTCCATCCTTCAGAAACAGCCTCTTTGCAAAGTTGCACTACTTTAAGACATTAATAAGATTCACTAAACAATCTGTGCTGAAATGTGGCACTCAAACTGTTCAGATCTGTCTGAAATGATCAAGGACATTGTTAAAAAAAAACTCCACTCATTTCTTGCTATCCTTCAGACATATTTGCAGAGCAGTTGGTGTTATACCCAGTCAGGAACAGCTCAAGGTTTGTCAAACTTTCGCTCATTTTACACTTATCGTTAGTTCTTCTGGTGTTTAAGAGTAGTAGTGATAGTTTCTTACATCCCCTTATTACTCCTTATGAATGGCAGGCCAAGATTCTGAACATTAAATAGACTTTTGCATGTAAATGTTGGTGATCATACTGTATGTTAATGTTTTCATTTAGATGACGTGAGAGTTTCAGCAGTTCCAAACGAGTAATTTTTGTGGCTCAGTTTTCAGTTCTTGACCTTACAGTATGTTTACATGGTTCATTGAACTCTTATTTCAAAAGCTCAAGAGAATTTGAATTCTCATGACAGGACTCCCATAAATTGATCACTCCAGTTGTTGAGTTTGTTGCCTGTTGATATCTGTGGTCTTCTGTTTTTAGTGTCAGTCATATTCCTTATCCATAACTATGTGGACTTCTGGGATTAATTGGCGACTCTTGGCGTCCGCTTTGGCTGTTCAGCTGGTAGAGACGATGGCTGAGGTTCTGTACCTGGCAAGTACCGAGAATGCATCCCACACGCATCAGCTGACCCTGCGGGCGACCACGTGACCCTCTGAGGACATGCCGACGTTCCCGTAAATGTCCCTGAGTGCTGCTGTTTTGATTGGTCGGCGTGTTGGTCTGTCTCGACGGGGGTCCTTTATGCAGGAGGGCCCTCCAGACCGCACGACGCTCTCTTGCCCCAGTACTCAAAGCTATTGAAGGAATGGTGATGGTTTCCTTGGCAATACCACCTCCTGTTTCTGGAAGCTTCCCAGGTTTACTTGGAAAACTCAATCTGGTGAGAGAAAGAGAAATAATTTGGTTGACCACCAGTGGAGCACATGCATGCACTAACCAAATCTATTTAAATACATCATTCAGACTTTCACATAGAAGTTGGCGTAGTTTGAACGTCACTTTAGTGTTAAATTAGAGGCTTGGCAGCATTAAGACCAGTATTTGAAGCCTGTTATTAATCAAGTGTTTCTCTGGCTGTAGTCCGAGTTATCTCTGGCATGCACTAATATTCCCTCACTCTAGGACACACACTCCTTCACTTGCTACTCTTCCCTGTCTTCCGTCTGGCTCTCAGCAGACATTCAGAGAATTTGTTTTTTTGTTAGAATATCAGTAAAATCTTAGAAACGAGAAAGAGGGGTTAAAAATGAATAGACTTAGGATTGTTTCACTTGATGGAACTTGATGGTCAGGATGGAATTCCGTGGCAGTTTTGGGCACTATATTTACTGTTAATTTACTTATTTTATTTGTAAATGGTGAAGTTTATCATTTCTGTCTTTTGTTTTTGTTTTCCCAAATGAATTTTCCAAACATCTCCCGTTGTTCGGCCAGACAGGTAATCCCACTGGTATTGGCTGAGCCAGAAGCTCACATGTCGGATCGCTCAAACGAAGCAATGTTTTGAAAGCGTCACAGAGTCACAATGTTTTCCATTGTTTGGAAAGTCAGGACTTTGAGAATGCATTTCATTTAGATGTACCAGTTCTCTGAAAGGTGCAAACAAAGTCACCTTTGACTTGTGCTTTGTGTTTTCTTGCTCATGAATAAACTGGCACCAATACTCATCATCCTCCTGGTAGTGTTTTACATGCCTGCCAAACTTGCAGATGAAGGAGATTATTTGAGATTTTCTTTTTAGGAAATGTTTGATGCAGTTTTCCAGTATTTCTGTTTTATTTATATTACAAATTAAAATAACTTTTTTTCTATGTAATTTATTCCTATTTATTCCAAAGCTGAATTTTTTGCATCATTACTCCAGTATTCAGTGACAGAAATCTGTATGTATGTATGTGTATTTATTTTATTTTTTATATTTAATGCTGTTTAACACACTTTAGTAAGCATGGAACCTGAGTATCTGTATGTATGCATGTGCAATTTTCATTGGTGTTATAGGCTGAGAGTCTATAGGCTGTTTATGTTGTGCATTAGTGGGGGATATAGGGTAACACTTTAGCCTTATTCTAATCCTAATCAGAATGTTTCTGAACAAGATTAGTCTGGACTTGTGGTAATAAAACACACACATGTACAAAATCACTTGTTTCAATCACTGTCTTTCAGCAGTTTCCAGTCATAAGGAGCATTTAAATGGTTATAACGTAAGTCCAGTTAATACTTTTTATAGTTTTCTTCAACAAGGTTGAATATCAAGGTTCCCACAAAAATATTAAGCTGTACAACTGTTTTTAACATGGTTAATAATAAGAAATTGGGCAGCAATATTAGAATGATTTCTAAAGGATCATGTGACACTGAATACTGGCGTAATAATGGTGAAAATTCAGCTTTGCATCACAGGAATAAATTACATATTTTAAAATGTATTAAAATAGGAAAAAAAAAGTTCTTTTAATTGGTACTAACAAGTGATAATATTACCTTTTTACTGTAATTTTGATCAAATGAAACTCGCTTCTACTGCATGACCACCACTGCGGGCAGTGCCTGAATAGCTGGAGTGTTGGAGCAGTATAGTGGAGATGTGGGACTGCCGGGGCTCAGGGTCAGTACAGGTCTGTGTGTGTTTATTGCTCCCACATATAATTAAACGTGGGCCAATGTAGGAAAGACTGAACAGGCCTGGAGTCATTGGAGTTTCCAAAACAAACTTAGCATGCGCTGCACACACTGCTTTCAGTGCAGCACACAACTACTTTCTGCCTCTTGTGAAAGGTCACCATCAGTCTAAATCTGTCTGTCGTTCTGTCTGTCGTTCTGTTGTTCTGTCTGTCGGTTTGTTTGTCTGTCTGTCTGCCATTCTATCTGTTTGTCGTTCTATCATTCTGTCTGTCGTAGGGGTGTGCGATATCACGATTTTTGATCGTGGACGATTAAAATGTCTCCACGATCTGCTTATGAAGAAATATCGTAGTATCATGCTACAGTGCTTTCTATCAGTTGCAGTTCCAGCGCCTCCGTCTCAGCATACTGTTCAATGTAACGTACATTCACATCACATTTTAACGCAGCGGTAGAGTAATATTCGCGGGACACTTCAATCCACAAAAGTTCATTATTTCATGTGACTTGCCGTTTAAACTTTTCTTTCGCGTGCTGATGCGCTGTTCTGACATGCGTTTTTCAGAACGAGTAAACCCGAAGCGCACAGGCACTAAAAGCCTGTCAAACAGCACCTGATTACCAAGTTATCTTTAGAGTCCGATTGCTCTAATACTGTCAAATACACACAAAGTTCACATAAACATAGTTGGTTATGTCTAAAGTGAAAGTAAACATTTGAGAGAAAATTGGATGCGTGGCTGTATTCGATACACGTGCAGGTGTTTAAAGTGACAGCAGCCTAATATTAACCGTGCTGTCGCTTGTCCTTAAAGGGATAGCTCACCCAAAAACGAAAATTCTGTCCTTATTTACTCGCTGTAATGCTGTTTCAAAACTGTATTAATTTCTTTCTTGTGCAGAACACAATATAAAATATTTTGGAGAATGTGGGTTAACCAAACAGTTGCTGGTCTCTATTGACTTCCATGGTAGGAAAAACATAGTCACTGTGGACCAGCAACTGTCTGGTTACATTCTTCAAAATAACTTAAATTTCAACAGAAGAAAGAAACTCATTAGGGTTTGAAACAACTTGACAGAGTAAATTATGGCAGATTAACTATCCCTAAAGAGAAAATCACACACTGCTCTTGACTGAGAACTTTAATACATTAGCTTTATTAAGAATCAATGTATAATTTATACAGTGAAGTCTAGTGTTATATTTTTATATTTGATCATTTAATTTTTTACTTGAATTCTACTGTTAAATACACCTATGTAGCTGAAAAAATAAAGCATTTTATTAATTTCATTTGTATAATGTGTAGCCTATGTTTTTCTTCTTTTTTAATGACAAAGATAAAATAATGACAAAGATTTTTTATCTTTCCCACTTTGGCCTAAATGTCTGCCTTTTTTTTAATTTTTTTTATATTTTGTTATTTTGTAAGGCTTTGTTTTTAAAATAGGGAAATCATCAATCAATTATCTCATTAACTTTAACACTGCGTCAGTGTTAATTTTTAACACCCGGCAAGATGGACTCATATGGAATGTTTAAAAATGTTTAAAATGAAATGTTGTAAAATGTGAAAATGAAAAGGATTTAATAAATTCTGATTTTAATTCAGCGTGTGTGTAAAATATATATATATCTCATTATAGTCAACGATTGTATGCTGTCAAAGCCAATTTTGTACCCTTTTCGAAGGGTCAATTTTTGTACTGTTAAATAAAGGTACAAAATTGTCTCCAAAGGTACAAAACTGGTCTCTTAAGGTACAAATCACAAGGGTACAAATTTGAACCTTTGTACCATTGTACCCCTAAAGGTACAATTATGTACTTTTTTTTTCTGAGAGTGTGTCATTTTCTGTCTGTCTGCCATTCTATCAGTTGTTCTATCTGTCATTCTATCATTCTGTCTGTCTGTCTGTCAGCCGTTCTATCCGTCAGTTGTTCTATCAGTCATTCTATCTGTCGTTCTCTCTGTCTGTATATCGTTCTGTCTCTGTCGTTCTATCTGTCTGTCTGTTGGTCTGTCTGTCATTCTATCTGTCGTTCTATCATTCTGTCTTTCTCAGTCTATCATTCTGTTCTATCATTCTGTCTGTCATTATATCAGTCGTTCTATCTGTCATTCTATCATTCTGTCTGTCTGTCTGCCAGCCGTTCTATCAGTCGTTCTATCTGTCTGTTGTTCTATCAGTCATTCTGTCTGTCTGTTGTTCTATCATTCTGTCTTTCTCAGTCATTCTATCATTCTGTCTGTCATTATATCAGTCCTTCTATCTGTCATTCTGTCATTGTCTGTCTGTCTGTCATTTTGTCTGTCTGTCTGCCATTCTCAGTCATTCTATCTGTTTGTCGTTCTATCATTCTGTCTGTCATTCTATTAGTCATTCTGTCTGCCATTCTGTCTGTCTGTTGTTCTATCATTCTTTCTCAGTCGTTCTATCATTTTGTCATATTGTCTGTCGTTATATCAGTCTTTCTATCTGTCATTCTATCATTCTGTCTGTCATTCTATTAGTCATTCTAGCTGTCGTTCTATTTGTCTGTTCTATCATTCTATGTCTGTTGTTCTGTCTTGTTCTATCTGTCTGTCGTTCTATCTGTCTGTCGTTCTGTTTGTCGTTCTATCTGTCTGTCGTTCTATCTGTCGTTCTCTGTATTGTTCTATCTGTCTGTCTGTCATTCTGTCTGTCTGTCGTTCTGTCTGTTGTTCTGTCTGTCTGTCATTCTGTCTGTTGTTCTGTCTGTCGTTCTATCTGGCTGTCCTGTCTGTCTATCTGTCTGTTGTACTATCAGTCATTCTATCTGTCGTTCTATCTGGCTGTCTGTCGTTCTGTCTGTTGTTCTATCATTCTGTCTTTCTCAGTCGTTCTATCATTCTGTCTGTCGTTTTGTCTGTGTCTGCCATTCTATCAGTCATTCTACCTGCTTGTCGTTCTATCATTCTGTCTGTCTGTCGTTCTGTCTGTCGTTCTGTCTGTCTGTCGTTCTGTCTGTCGTTCTGTCTGTCTGTCGTTCTGTCTGTCTGTCGTTCTGTCTGTCTGTCGTTCTGTCTGTCGTTCTGTCTGTCGTTCTGTCTGTCGTTCTGTCAGTCGTTCTATCTGTCTGTCGTTCTATCTGTCTGTCGTTCTATCATTCTGTTTGTCTGTCTAGCTATCTATCATTCGTATGTCTGTCGTTCTTTCAGTCTGTCTGTCTGTCTGTCGTTCTATCAGTCTATCTGATTTTATTTAATTTCAAATCTACTTTGAAAATTAAATTCTGCATTCCTGTTTGATGGCACAATTCAAATTTTATTAAAACTCAGGAATTCAAATGCCTTCTCAATTAAATATCGAATGGCTCACAACCCTGGTGGTGGCAACTTTTGCACAGGTAAGCATTATTCACATTTAAAATTTTCTTTCACACTTTCTTTTCCATGCACTTTGTAAATAGTTTTGTTTGCATTAGCGTGATGAAATCCGGCTTCTTATCTTAATTTGTTAAACATCCTTTGTTGCAGTTGCATGATTAGATAAGAAAATCCTCTGCTGCTTCATAAAGATCTTCTGAATTGAAATCGGTCGGGAGAGCAGCAGCCCAGCACAGTTACTCAATCACCCTGTCCCAGCATAAGCCCTTCTAAGCCTCTGCCCAAAGCTAAAGTCCTACTATTTCACTGCTCCATTCATACACTTCAGTCTCAGGTGCTAGATTACACACACACACACACACACACACACACACACACAGGTCTGTGAATATGGAAGACAACTAGGTGAAGTGTCTCTTGGATTATAGAAGAGAGACAGAGGAAGAAGAGATGTATTGTGATGTTTTATTCTGCTTTGTGGAAGACTAGGAGGAGGAAGTCTGAAAGTTTTAGGTTGAGAGAGAGAAAGAGATTGTTGAGAAGTGTTCCCACATTAGTGCCCCGCATGGGGTCTGAGAGAGTGATGTTATCATGCGTGCACAAATATCCATCTTAATCTAACAAACTGTTAAGAATGATGTTGCAATCCACTCGCTGAGAAGCACATTTTTAAAAACAGAGCTAGAGGGGCTAATTTTGGGGGAAACTGCTTTAATACACCTTACATAAATTCATTATGCCCTTGTGAGTGTGTGACCAAAAGAGGATTTAATTTCCAGTTGAACATTAAAGTCCTAAATCACTGATTGTTTGTGACCTCACACGGTCTGTTGACCTTTTCTCACATTAGGCACACACTGCGTGTTCAAATTTATTCTGTAAGCTTGTTTCACTTTTGAAGGCCACAGACTTGTGCCTCATCCCACCAGGAGGAGGAGCCACTGAGATCGTGTTCAATCACGCTCTGAAATAACAATTGGCATCATTACAAACCCAAACCAGCCGGTGAAGTGACCCAAGTAAATAAAACCAAGTAACACCTGTTGACAAATATGGTAGAGCTTTTTTGAAATCTAGACATTTTAGCAAGTATCAAATCAGTTCCTCTAACGATAAAAAAGCCAGTGTCCAAATACTTCTTGTGTCCAATTTGCAGTATTTCTATTATTATATCTGTTGTTTTATCATTTAAAACTTAACAAACTTCATTTTGTTAAATGTTTTGATTTGGAAAGTGCGCTCTTTAAAATAGAATGCAGTTTAGAATGCAGTAATGCAGTTTAATTCGAAACTTTAGGAGGTGTGTGGATTGTGTTGAAGGATCTTTCATGTTGCAAGTCAGAGTTAGAAATAACTGAACCATATCATGACTAAGCAGTCACGATGGGGAAATCTGAGAAACTACGTTACAGGTGGCACGTCTCTCTTGCGCTCTCTGTGCCAAATGCAGACAGTCAAGTGACACATACTATCTCATGGAGAACTACAGGTCACACCTACACACACACACACACACTCACACTCTCTCTTTCTCCCTCTCTCTCTGACACGTGGCAAGCCATTTTAACATCTAACTTCAAACTAACAAATTCTCTAGTACCCATTCTTTAGATACTAAATGTAACTTCAATTATTTACTTGTTCTTATTCATTAGTACATTAGAGAGGTAATAGTATATAGTCACAGCAACTATGTATAAAACAGTATGTGTTCAGCTTTTTACTTATAAGACACTATAGAATCTATGACAATGGTACATAACATTTTGTATAGTATATACAATATATATATAAATAATATATATATATTGGATAGTATATTGAAATTGAAGAAGAAAGCAAGCAATTAAAAATAAGTATTACTAATAAATGGGACCCTGGACCACAAAACCATTCATAAGTCGCACGGATATATTTGTAGCAATAGCCAACAATACATTGTATGGGTCAAAATGATCGATTTTTCTTTTATGCCAAAAATCATAGGATATTAACCTCGTAAAGATCATGTTCCGTGAAGGTATTTTGTAAATTTCCTACCGTAAATATATCTATAAAAAATATATTTGTGAGTGGATTGCTAAGGACTTCATTTGGACAACCTTAAAGGTAATTTTCTCAATATTTAGATTTTTTTTTTTTTTTTTTNTTTTTTTTTTTTTTTTTTTGCACCCTCAGATTCCAGATTTTCAAATAGTCGTCCAAATATTGTCCTTATTTATTCAGCTTTCAGATGGTGTATAAAAAAATTGACCCTTATGACTGGTTTTGTGGTCCAGGGTCACAAAAATGCTAGATACTAACAATAGATACTAGTTTGCTTTAAGTTATGGATGTTAAAATGGCTTGCCATGAATATAGCCTACATACTTAAACTTTAACTTTAGTAATTTATATAATGTTTTCATTGTCTGTTTATAGACTATAAGATTACTGGTAACAGCGAAGTTTAATTTGTTAAAATTAGTTGATGTGAACTAATGAGCAACACACCTACATAATTTATTAATCTAATTAAAGTTCATTTAAACATTTAGTAATACATTTTTTAAAATAACAAGATGTTTTTGTTAACATTAGTTAATGCCCTCTGAACTTACATGAACAATTGTGTTTTATTAAAGATTAAATGATGTAAATATACTGCTCACGTAAATTAATTTTATTTTCTAATGTTAACAGCGTTACCAGATACATTTGCATACAACTAACGCGCACGAGCTCTAAACGAACCTTTTCAAACCTTAGGATGGTGATCATGATATTAAACATCGGCTATAATATTAACAGCATGGTCGATTGATCATGATGATGATAGCATCACAGGTAACCGGGCGGCGCCGGTGTCCCGCGCGTCTCTCACCTGTTGCGCAGCGGCAGCGCGAGTGTTTGCAGAGGCAGCAGAAACACGCACACGAGCAGCAGTGATTTCATGACAGGAGCGTGTTGTCCTCAACAGTCCGACTGAATGATGTTGAAAAGATGTTCCTCAGCTCTGATAGAGACGCCAGCTGTGGAGGAGAACAGAAGAGAGTCATTTAGGCTACTTACAAAGTTAGTCAGATCAGTAAAGTTATAGGCTACATTTAATGAAAAGTTATGTTTAAGGAGAGAAGAAGCTTATTAACTCCATACTTTAAAAGACACACTAGTATGGAGAGGATACCGATGTAACCCCTTCGTTTCCCATGTGTGTAAGACTGTTGAGATCGCGTCCTGCGAGTGAAGGACTTTGATTTATGTGGCTGGAGAAACTCTCACGACTCAGAAAACGTCAGTCTCTCATGGATGCAGCAGATTCTTAAATACTGAGAGGGAGGAGACACGGGACACGGGACAACGGACACTCCACATGCTGCAGTTCAGACTTGGTTATCATTATTATGAATCAATATCCTCCTTTTAGAGCCACCAATTCATTTCCCACCACTGTATGGACCGTGTTTTCTATTAATACAGTATTTCTGAGACCCCACATGCATGACGCAGTTTGTCATGTTGTTTTAAAGAGCACATTCTTTAGTGTTTTCTGTCATACCAAAATAACTGGGGGTGTGGCCAATATGCTAATATTAATTTAATATGTATAACGGTATTGATACAGTGTATTGTAGGCTATTTTTTCTCATTTACAACACATGCACAGATAAAAGTATACTGTATAGTATCAAAATGGGATAGCTTTAAAGCTTTATATTTATACTAGTTCTTTTAACACTTGATATCATTTAAGCCTATTTAAATCTTAAAACTATGGTGATCTTGATGAATAAAATGCTGAATAAAATGTCTAAATAGTTTATAAATGTATGACTTAAAGTTGAATGATAAAAGTATACTATTTTATAGCTTTATATATAGGCCTATTATAGGATATAATGTTGGATATAAAATGTATTTTTTTATAATTTTCCATATATTATGCACAAAATACTGCAATAATATTTAATAAATACTACTTGAAATATATTACCAAAATAAATATGTATTAAATATACTGTGTATTTTTGCTGGCTTTTGGGAGGATATAGCCTATTTAATATATGTATGTATATATTACCTTTATTTATTTTTTTCAAGGAACATAAGGCTAGGAACACTAAATATTGTTTCTAAATTTTAAAGTCCCCCTGTAGCTAGTCANTATTTTTTTATAATTTTCCATATATTATGCACAAAATACTGCAATAATATTTAATAAATACTACTTGAAATATATTACTAAAATAAATATGTATTAAATATACTGTGTATTTTTGCTGGCTTTTGGGAGGATATAGCCTATTTAATATATGTATGTATATATTACCTTTATTTATTACCTTCACTAAATATTGTTTCTAAATTTTAAAGTCCCCCTGTAGCTAGTCAATAGCCTAATTTTATCTCTTAAACTCACCTTTGATCACCAAAATGACATATTTAAAAAAAAAATCCTGTAACAAGAAAAAAAATCTTCATGTCTTAAAATAGCTTGAATGTAACTCTACACCCTTGCTTCATTTAATATATGCGGATCTATGAATATGCTAATTAGCCCCGCCTCCACTCACTCGCACGAGCTCGGTTAACTGAGGTAAACGCTGCACAATAGTATCGCTCTTCACATCGCTCGCCAGACACATAACGGTAATTAATATGATTAGCCTTTTGCTTGACTACATTATCAAACAGCTGCTAATAATGTGTTGCTAATGCTACAAACCATGTTCCCATTCGCCATCTGAGTCAGACAGCTGCCTTCTAAATATCAGTATCCTCCTTAGAAATGCTTTGAACAACTCAGAACGTCAATTAAGAAAGGCATATAGTTCACCATAACATCGTAATATATCATACACCCGCTACATTGCTAAATCTACCCAATTTTTTCATATCAACTGAAAAATACACCGGGATATATTCTCTTGAGACTCCCAGCCGTCAGCGGTCATGGTTAATGATATGCTAAAGCCTGCCGGCACATTGACGTGATTGGTTACGAGGTAGTTTGTGACGTCACAAACACCAGCGATTTCAAACTCTGTTATTGAAACTGTCTTTAGATCACTGCAGTTTTAAACAGAAAATACTCAGCAATGGTGTTGACTTATGAATTTGTGCATGGTTTGTCTTAAAGCATATTAAAAACACCACATAGATATATAAACAACATTAAAAACTTGATTTTCACCACAGGGGGTCTTTAAGTGTTTAGCTTCAAGCTTATACTGTGTCATGATATAAAATTATTATTATGCTGTCAGGTGTGACATAGTGGCTTATTTTAGAGGTCAGAGACAATATAAGAAGAGTGTGTTTGGTTTAATAGAGCTCACAGTGTCCTGTCACTGTGCCCTTTTAAAGAGGATTTTAGAGAGCATTAACAACAGTTCGGTTAATGTTAATGAGAGTCAGTCACAGAACAGTCTCTCTCTCTCTCTCTCTCTCTCTCTCCATGGTTTTCCCCATTATGGGGACCAAATGTCACCACAAGGATAGTAATACACTTTATGGTAGTACATTTTTGGTTCCTATGAGGAAAAGAGCTTATCAATTATACAAAATTAAGTTTTTTGAAAATTTTAAAATGCAGAAAGTTTTTTGTGATGGGTAGGTTTAGGGATGGGGATAGAATATACAGGATAAAAATTATGATGTCTATGGAAAGTCACCACAAAACATGGAAACCTCTGTGTGTGATTACTAATGCTATGTGTTTTGGGATCTTTCCTTTTGATCAATATATAGATTTGTTGTCATTTTATACTTTGAACTTAGTGTGAATATTGAAGCAATGCAATTGTATAACAGCACTAAACGGGTGTTTTCTTTTTCTTTTTTTTTGCAGGATTGTGTTTTTATAACGCAGTGTTATGAAGGTCAGGTTTGTTTTTGTGTCAGTGTGTTCAGAGGCACACGTCTGTGTTTAACAGCTTAGGATGTTTATTACATCTCAGTCTCATAAATGATGTCATAAACTGTGGGTGTCTCATTATTTGGAAAAGGACAATTATCTTTACAGTGTTTTTTTTTTTTTTTGGCATTATTTGCAGTGTTGGGCACGTTACTTTAAAAAAGTAATTAGTAATAGTTACTAGTTACTTCTCACAAATAGTAACGGAGTTAGTAACTGAGTTACATCATTATAAAAGTAACTAATTACCAGGGAAAGTAACTATTGCGTTACTTTAAAAAAAAAATACAAAATCAAAATATGTCAAATAACTTGAATGCCCACAATATTAAATATAAGTCTAAGAATAAATTATTCTTGATCCGACTCGTGACTCGTGATCTGCTCTTGCTTATGAAATTTCTCTGTACTGTACAATACGTGTTGGTAGCCATTAAAGAAAACGTAGTTTCATATTTATGTTTAAATAGTCCTATGCTATGTTTAAAATTCATTTACTTGATTATGAATAGTGAACAGCATGAGTAAGATTCATCATAAGATGCGCAATATATCGGGAGACATGGAGTGGAGACCCAGACATGATTTTAAACACTTCATTAAGTTTTGTTTTGTAGAAAGCCTTTCTTTAAAGTGAATTTCATTTTGTAAAAATTGTATCTTAATTTTAATCAATGTTTCATCAACCAATTGCCTGGATTTAATAAATAAGAAGCAAATATAGCAGACAATATAATCATGGCAGGCGCGGGCGCGATCACTGGCGTGTGAACTGGAGCGCGACTTAGAGGCTAAATGAACCGAAACTCAGCGTATAGTCTGCTTTCCTCGCATGAGAAACATATCTATATAATAGGCTACTCTGATTATGTAGCCTAATCCGAATGAAACGTGCATTTTCTCTCTAAGCGGTTGTGGTTGGCATCCACCAATCCTACAATGCGTCGCCGCTGTAAACAGGTTAGGCTGTAGGCTACACTTCAGCCAAAATTAATAAATTTAAAAAAGTAACGGACAACGCACCATATGGTAACGATAACGGAGTTAATTTATTTAAAAAGTAATGCGTTACAGTATTAGTTACTGTCAAAAGTAACTGCGTTACAGTAACGCGTTACTGCCCAACACTGATTATTTGTTACTTTTACAAACAAACTCTCTTTTAGCATTAGCCCTTGGTCTGGTTCTGTTTCTACAGACGCTGTGTGTGTGTGTGTGTGTGTGTGCTTGTTTTCATGATTTATGAGGACACAAATTTGTATAATGACATGGGTATTACACTGGTATTACGACGTAAACATGAAATATGAGGACATTTCATGAGTCCTCATATTTAAAATAGCCTTAAAAACATACTAAACAATGTTTTATTAAAAATGTAAAAATGCAGAATGTTTTCTATGATGGTTAGGTTTAGGGGTAGGGGTAGTGTAGGGGGATAGAATGTACAGTTTGTACAGTATAAAAACCATTACGTCTAGGGAATGTCCTCACTAAGATAGCAAAACAAACCTGTGTGTGTGTGTGTTGTTCTGAGTCATGGGTCAGACAGCAACAGGATACGTTTGCATTCATGCCTCAGTTCACTCAGGCAGAGCAGCCTGCTTGTGTGTGTAAGTGTATATTTGTGTGTGTCCAAGTGTCTCTCTTCTCTTCATTATTCATTAAAGTATCATCCACTATAATAAGAAACTCATCACAGTACTACTATAATCTTATTAAAAACATATTGTACAATTCAAGTGGTAATATTGTGCCAAATTAAATTCAGTTGAGAGCTCGATTCATCTTGTCTTAGGGATAGTTTTTCCATTTTCACCCCAGTTAATAGTTTTAATAGGTTTAATAGTTTATGTACATGTTAGATTAACTTTATCTATTATAAAATTATGGCAACCAAGGAGCAACATCTTGACCCCTTTCTACAGCACTGAGTAAAGTAAATAGCTACACTCAAAAATGACTGTTCAATTTCAATTGTATTCAGTTTCTCTTGTTCAGTTTAATTAATTAAAATGAGCAACACAATTTTTGAGCATTTTGTCAAAATGTAATTGTTCAATACACCTAACATTTTTAAAACTGTAAAAAAGTTTACTAAACCATTTGTGTTGGGACTACAATTTAATTAAATTCATAGAACAAACTTTTTTTTTTCTTTCTTTTTTTTTTGTCTAATGTTTAAAAATATTGCCACATTGATCAAACCATTCAACCCTGTCACCAAATCAATATTTTTCTCAATTTGCTGGAAAGAGAAATGGATCAATAACAATGACCAAATGTTGATTTATTTGGTCACCAGTTAGGCCATTTATTCCAGTTTATGACTTTTTTCAATGTTGTTATTATTATGACACATTGATTTAACATGTTCATTACCGTTTCTGCTTAAATGTATACATGGCGTTAACTAACTGCATGATCTGTATTGTCTTAGAACTGTACATTTCTACCATATGAACATTAATTCTTTGACAGTCACCTCTAATAACAGAATATCTTAAATGTTTAAAACATGCATTTTCTGTACAGCTGCTTTGAAAAGATATATATTGTGAAAATCGCTATACAAATAAATGTGAACACTGTTAACATGGTGCTGTTTTTATATTATATTATTTTTATTTTATTTGTCTGTTGCTAGAAAAAAAAGCACATAAATCAGATTTTTTTTTTTAAACACTGTATTTTTAGACAGTCCCTACTGAAAACATTGAAAACCTTACATAAAATGAAAAGAAAAAGAAAACTGCTCAAACAATATTTAATTTGACCTTCTGAAATAGATTATTACGAGTTGCAGGGTCCTATTTTGTACCCTATTCATGCAAAGTATTTCTGATTCTACACAATATACATTAGTGGTCAAAAGTGATGTCCAGCCTATAGGAAAATTGACATCTTCACCATTTATTCAAATGTTATTAAAATGTGTTAAAGATTTTGTAAGTCTATTGTTTTTATCTGTGACAACACAATGAAACATTCCAAATTGTGTGCACATCATTTTTGGCCAGGCTCTCCTACAAAGAAATTATATGCAAAAACAAGAGAGAACAAAGGATGTGCATTCTATGCATTTTCTTCTTTTTTTTCTTTTCTTTTTTGCCTAGTAAAATAAAACCTGTAGCTGTAGTTTGTCTTTTTTTTGCCAAATAATTTGCTCAGATAAATACCAAGTTTAGTGTTTTGTAGTTCCCCCATATTTTAAATATTTTAATAAAGTATTATTTTCCACATACTTTGATGTAGTTGAACTTGTAGGGTCAAATATCCCCTCTGGACATCACTTTTGGCCACTATTGCACTACTCTGTTTTCCAAGCTCTCTGAGAGGCTGAAATGGCCGTAAAGACCAAAATATACTTGCCATTACGCGAGGGTCAGCGTACAGTGCACGTGACGCGAATTTCCTCATCAGAAGAGTACGCGCACCGCCGGATTTTTTTCTAACTGGTCGCACATGCGCATTTAAAATTACTTTTTTGTTATTAGTAATTAGTTTATCCACAAGGTGGCAACCGCACAAGGTAGTCGAAGAAAACCTGTATAAACAGAACAGACCGGAACGCATGTAAACTACAGCAACAATGGAGGCCTAAATAGACGACAGATTGTGCGAAGAGGTTAGAAAGTACCCTCATTTGTAAAACTCGAGCATAAAAGAATACAAACATATTTACATGGGTTGTAACTCGTGACGAGAGATTGCTCAAAACTGCGCATGCGTCAAACGCCTGTGTACGCGTACGAGTCAAATGAAGTATACTTTGCGAGGCTGTACCTTTGACTGTGCGCGTGCGCTAGTATACCAAGGGCTAAGTGCTGTACTGGACTGCGACATAGCAGTCTAGTCATCACAGCTACTGTACTTTACTGTACACACCCTCTCACCCCGTTCACTCCTCCAATCTCAGCTCATCGGCAGGTGCCCAATGAAAGAAGAATCAACCAATCACAGCTGTGCATTTATGAGATGTTTTATTGGTCAAAGGGCTTTATTTCAAATTCTTATCCAAACACTGCTTCTCAGGGTTTCACAACATAGCGTTAACAGCCCTTTGGAGTGGAGTCTTTTGATTAAATAGGTGTGTGAGTGTGTTTTAAATCTCTATAACTCAGCAGGTGCAGTGCTCCATGGTCAAACAGTCTTTTTCTGTGACAGTTTCCCGTTGCTGTCCCCTGCTGGAGAAACACAATGCTTTGACACATTGGCTGAATTTGGAATAGCATACTATCATACTACTACTATTTAGTAAGAGTAGTGTGGTATTTCAAATCAAACCTGTGAAAAGTACAATACAGAGTGAACGTGTTGCATAAATATTTGAAATAGCAAGAAATATAGTGTTACACATTACAGAGAAAATTCACATATTATACATAGTATACACACAGTGTATAATATGTATATTTCTTGCTATTTCAAACATTTATGGAACAACATAAATGTGGGCAGTATCCCACAATGCAACATGCCTTTGTCTTTTTCTTGACACATTATTGGATTGAACCTGAACTCATTTTTACACACACATGGATTAAAAATGCAAAATAACTGATATTCAGTCACTGGAATTACAAACATGTAACAAGGTTAGATCATGTGACAACAATCTAGTTTGCTGCTGTTTTAAACATTTTGCATACTGAATAACAGGGCAGTGTACAGTAGGCTATACTATGTTTACTTACAGTATATAATAGTATACTATTTTGTGTTTGAGAAATATGTAACAGTCTGTTATCCCAAAATTTCAGTTCCTTTATACTAAAATTCTTTGCACAGGAAAAAAACGACAAAGTAATAAATACACTGATGCATGACAATGGCTGAATGTGATATTTGTGAGAGTAAGTGGATCTAATTCCTTTTGGGAACCAGTCAGACCAGCTCTCTGGTGTGTGTGGGTATTCATGTGTATATTTCTGATATCCTCAGGGCTGTTCATTTACGAATGCTCGGGATTGAGGAGAAACAATTGTTCTCCCTCCTTGTTCCTCTTTTTCAACATAATTCAGCAGAAACCAGCACTGAACCAGTACAAAACAATCAACATATAATGGCTGTATGTTATACTCTTCACATTATCATTATAGAAGAGTCTTAAGTGAATCAATTATTGTAATTATTCGTCAAAATAATGAGCTCAATTAATGAGTCAATAGAGGAGATATGTGTGAAATGAGGTTTGTGAATTATTCAGAACCATTTGTCATGATAAATACGCTGGTCCGCAACGTAAGCGAAAATGCTGCGCAGCCAATCGGACATATTTGATTAATATTCAGGTCCGTGTAGCGAGTTTTCAGACCAATGAGATTTCAGAGTGGGCGGAGCTAAATAAATAGTTTCCATGCGACCGAAAAAAAATTGTCCTTTCACTTATTACAGTCACGACTGAGCCGCAGAGCGTCACGGCAGTTTTAGGACAGGCGCGCCAGGCCAAATGTCTCAGACCGGAAGTAAGGGTGGCGATTATAGCCTTATTAACGTTAGGGTTACGTGACATAAAACATAAACCCCTGTGGTTTCACAGACAAGGCTTAAGCCTAGTCCCAGACTACAATGTATGTTTGAGCTGTTTTAACTGAAAGCAACTTGCACTGACCTTTCTTAAAATATGTCAGTCAGTGCCATTGTTTTGTCTCAAGATACACAGTGGTAATGTTTTTTTTAACTAAAGCACGTTTATAAAAGCTACTTAAATGTCCTAACTGAACTAAGGCCTAATCCTGGCTTAGTCTGGTCTAAGCCCTGTCTGTGAAACTGGGCCAAAGTGTTTCATTCAAAACCGTTTAAAAGTTTTGGGTCCGTAAGATTTTTTTTAAATAAGTCTCAAAAATACATTAAAACAGTAATATTGTGAAAAGTTTTACCATTTTAAAAATCTGTTTTAAAAATGCAATATATTTCTGTTATGATATTTCTTGAATTTTTAGCATCAATTCTCCAGTCTTCAGCGTCACATGATCCTTCAGAAATCATTCTAATATGCTCAAGAAACATATAATTATCAGTTATTATCAATGTTGAAAACAGTTGTGCTGCTTAATATTTTCTGGATACTTTGCTGAATAAAAAGTTCAAAAGAACATTATTTTGCAATTTTTTAATAGAAGTGACTGTCACTTTTGATCAATTTAATGCATCCTTAATGAACAAAAATAATAATTTCTTTCTTTAAAAAAAATACTGACCCTAAACTTTAGAATGGTTGTGTATCTTTTAGAAAAGCTATTTTTTTTTTCCAAAAATCAATTGATGTGGCAGACAAACACATCAAGAGGGAATGTGGGCATAATTTCCAAAACACAACTGTAATCTCACAGTGCGGATTCCCAAAAAATTGCATCTCGGTGAAAGGCCATGTGGCCACTGGCCAAAAGAAAACTGCCCATGTTCACAGTTGGCACTGAAAAATCACTTATAGGCGGGATCATCTGAACTGTTCAATAAGAGCTCAGTCTGAACTGAAGTTGATCGACACATTCTAGACCTACTGGGTCAAAACATTGAAGGGATTCTTCATGTAACATTGAAAAAAAACCTCTACTAGTGCACTTGATATGGACTTTCAGTCTTGTGCACATGTCTGTTAGGTCCACGAAGAAACAGAGTATCACATTTGTGAATTTTGATTCAAGGTCTAATGACGTGCCCTTTGGTGAGCACCTCATGTTTACTCTCCGTGTGTTTCAGTGTGCGAGCACGGCGATAAGCTCATCAATTGGAGCCGTCTCTGAGGGCTCCAGCAGTCTGAACGTGTGGCTGAAGGTGATGAAGTGCATGAAGAGCGTGTTGAGGTGCGGGTGTAACTCCACAGCTATTGCTTCCTGGTAATGAGTGCTGAACAGGTGAGCCAGTGTACGGAAGAGCATCACAAAGATCTTTTGAATTAGGAACATGAATCCAGGAGGGAATGATGAACCTAAACACACACATTTACAGTCACACTCATTTCAGATCATGGTGCTAAGGCTCTCTGTTAAACTTTTTAAACTTCTTCATACCAGCCTTGGTGGGAAACACACGCTCATCTGCGAGAATCTCCTGGATGTAGGACATGGCGTAGTCGATGTAGATTGGAGCTGAACACTTCAGTTTCTTCCCCTGTTCATCCGTCCATTCATACAGGCTGAAAACAAACAAACATTAACAACTCATTTTGAAGTATCTCTTACAAAAAATTGCAGTGATAACCATGCACTATAAAATAGCACTTTCACAGTGTTTTTTTTTTTTTTACAGTAGTACTTCTGCAGTTTATGATAATTACTATTTACTGTGATTCAGAGTAAGCATTTATAATCACTATAATTATCTGTTATTATCACAATAATCTCTTGAATATTTAAATATTAACTGTAATAGTGCGATGTCAACAGATTCATGCTGGCATTTCGGTTTGCAGCATGCACTGTGGCATGAATACATTTGAATACAGCATGAATATAGTTGTATATTTGTGCTATTCTTGATCAGTGTTTTGCTGTCGTTGTTTGTTTTGTGATAACAAAGCTACTTGTTATTTTATCTGAATTCATGTTTGTTGATAGTCATCACTGGCTGTTGATATCTGCATGCAGGCTTGACGAATCGTATTAAAGTTCATCAGCGATAATAAGCACAACAGTGTTGCACATTTCCTCCACATTATTTGTTTAGAAAAACAAACAATAATCATATAATATTATATAATTAGAATAGAAAAATGTATTAAGAAGTAAATTATAAAGTAAATAAGGCACAAGTGCAGAAGAAAACAAAACTATTTACACTATTATTACACTATTATAGTGTACACATATATATGTGTATATATATATATGTGTGTGTGTGTGTACATTATAATAGTGTAATAATAGTGTAAATAGTTTTGTTTTCTTCTGTGAGTACACCCATCACATTTTTGTAAATATTTTATTATATCTTTTCATGTGACAACACTGAAGAAATGACACTTTGCTACAATGTAAAGTAGTGAGTGTACAGCTTGTATAAATTTGCTGTCCCCTCAAAATAACTCAACACACAGCCATTAATGTCTAAACCACTGGCCACAAAAGTGAGTACACCCTAAGTGAAAATATCCAAATTGGGCCCAAAGTGTCAATATTTTTAGTGGCCACCATTATTTTCCAGCACTGCCTTAACCCTCTTGGGCATGGAGTTCACTAGAGCTTCACAGGTTGCCACTGGAGTCCTCTTCCACTCCTCCATGACGACATCACGGAGCTGGTGGATGTTAGAGACCTTGTGCTCCTTCACCTTCCGTTTGAGGATGCCCCACAGATGCTCAATAGGGTTTAGGTACCCTCAGCCTCTTTAGCAAGGCAGTGGTCGTCTTGGAGGTGTGTTTGGGGTCGTTATCATGTTGAAATACTGCCCTGCGGCCCAGTCTCCGAAGGGAGGGGATCAAGCTCTGCTCATTCATGGTTCCCTCAATGAACTGTAGCTCCCCAGTGCCGGCAGCACACATGCAGCCCCAGACCATGTCACTCCCACCACCATACTTGACTGTAGGCAAGACACACTTGTCTTTGTACTCCTTACCTGGTTGCCGCCACACACGCTTGACACCATCTGAACCAAATACGTTTATCTTGGTCTCATCAGACCAAAGGACATGGTTCCAGTGTCCTTAGTCTGCTTGTCTTCAGCAAATGTTTGCGGGCTTTCTTGTGCATCATCTTTAGAAGAGTCTTCCTTCTGGGACGACAGCCATGCAGACCAATTTGATGCAGTGTGTGGCGTATGGTCTGAGCACTGACAGGCTGACCCCCACCCCTTCAACCTCTGCAGCAATGCTGGCAGCACTCATACGTCTATTTCCCAAACACAACCTCTGGATATGACGCTGAGCACGTGCACTCAACTTCTTTGGTCGACCATGGCGAGGCCTGTTCTGAGTGGAACCTGTCCTGTTAAACCGCTGTATGGTCTTGGCCAGCGTGCTGCAGCTCAGTTTCAGGGTCTTGGCAATCTTCTTATAGCCTACGCCATCTTTATGTAGAGCAACAATTCTTTTTTTCAGATCCTCAGAGAGTTCTTTGCCATGAGGTGCCATGTTGAACTTCCAGTGACCAGTATGAGAGAGTGAGAGCATAACACCAAATTTAACACACCTGCTCCCCATTCACACCTGAGACCTTGTAACACTAACGAGTCACATGACACCGGGGAGAAAAAAATGGCTAATTGGGCCCAATTTGGACATTTTTACTTAAGGATGTATTCACCATTATGAAGCGTGGAGGAGCAAGGATATTTTTAAATATATCTCCGATTGTGTTTTGGCTGAAAGAAGATAGTCATTTACACCTAGGATGGGTTGAGGGTGAGTAAATCAAGGGATAATTTTCATTTTTGGGTGAACTAACCCTTTAAGTTTTTATTTTTTAACTAGCTGAAAGGAAACGTGTGTTCTGCTCACATGTTTCCTGGGCTTTTGGCTGCTGGACACTTTGTTGTTGTGCAGTAATCAGACAGAGCGCTGAAGAACAGGGTAGTATGATGGAAAAATGACACGGCTGAAAGAGATGGTAAGATTGAGTTAACTCACATTTACACATTTAAAGAGCAAAAAATAAGTTGATAAACCCACAGCCACTGCTGAACTATCTGATGTATGTTGTTTAGTCACATACAGAAGCAAACTGTGTTTGTCATTTTACATGTTGATCAAATAGTCTCTTCCTTTTTAAGTGGGTAGTTCCTGGTCAGAATAAGTAAAACTATAGACCAGCCATTATAGTTATATGAGCCTAGCCCAACACATTCCCTGCATTCCTCATGCGTTACTGAACATTATACATATGTTAAGAAATATTTGAAATGTTTTCCTCTCTACTGTATTGTTTCAGCCCTGATTTGCTCACTCAGACGACACTTTTGAGTGTCATCATTTTTTAGATGTTTGTGATCACTGTTTTAACTGTAAATGACAGTCACTTGTGTCCTCTCTGAGTCTGTATAATGAATATCAAATATATAACCCCAACCCATAATATAGTAACAATAAATGTAATGGTAGGGATTGGGTTGGTGTTAGTCAGTAGTATTTATAAAAAAAAATATATATATATATATAAAATTCTTTTTTTTTTTAATACTCACTGTTTGTTGCTATCCACTCCTGCTGGCCTAGGCCATGCGGCAGGGCAGAGAGAGTCAGAAGGTCGATGTCAGTGATGCGCCTGGACAGGAAGTGATCTTTCAGGTAAGGTTTGACCTCAGCAGACGGGACTATATGCAGACTTTTATTCTTTCTGTCAACACACACACATCACCAGAATATTCAATGAGAATTTATTACATTTTTATGAAGTTCACTAATGAATTGCGCACAGTATGACTAGGAATAGAGGGTCAAATAGGGTCACTTTTTCATTTCATGTTAAATTTGCATGTTCATGTTTTTTTTT
>RJVU01027559.1:205772-217767 GCA_003731715.1 Anabarilius grahami | reverse complement strand
CGCGTGATTTCCCCGTTGATTCTGCGTCGCGATCTGATCTGAACAGCTGAAAGCCCGGCAGACTTAACGCGCTGTCCGGAATGGCGTCGTTCAGCCAGGTCTCCGTGAAGCACAGAGCAGCAGAGTTTGAAAAATCCTTATTTGTCCGGGAGAGCAGAAGGAGTTCGTCTGTTTTGTTGGGCAGAGAGCGGAGATTCGCCAGATGGATGCTGGGGAGCGGCGTTCTTAATCCGCGCTGTCTGAGCTTCACGAGAGCGCCGGCGCGCTTTCCCCGTCTGCGCGTCTTGAAGCGTCTTAACAGCGCTGCCGCTGCGCCGACTACAACGTTCAACAAAACGTCTGAATAATCGAAATCCGGTAACAGATTTTGTGGTGTGTACTGCCGAATGTTCAGCAGTTCATCCCTGGTAAAACTGATGGTGTTTGAAAAACAAAAGACAGGAAAAACGAACAAAAACAGAACAAACACTGAAGAGCTATGCACTGAAGCTGCCATGCGCGGCGCCATCTTGCGTTATACTAAATGTAATGCTGTTACCAGTAATGAACATTTTAATTAAGTAATGAGTAATTGAGTTATTTTAACTACATTTTTAAAAAGCATTTCATCATAATGCTATTCAAAACTAAGGTAGTTCTTTGTAGAGAAATAAACTATTTATTTCAAACAAAAGATTCATTCAAAAGAAATACATGTTGTCAATACGGATCAGAACACGGACTCAGTCTGCAGGCTCTCAAAAGGTTTATTTTAAAGTCTTTTAAACAAAAGCAAACACAAAAGCAGTCCTCTGAAATATTCAACACAAAAGCAGTCCTCTGAAATATTCAACACAAAAGCAGTCAATAATCCTGACAGGAGCAATCTCAAAAGCAAACTTAGAGCAGCGTTCTTCAATGAATAACACAGCCACTGAAGAGCCTGACTAGGACGGTGTCATGCAGCAGGGGGTGTAGTTGAGGCGGTATGCGGGTGGCGCTCAGGCAGCGTGTGAGACAGGGCAGCGACACAGCGATCCGTGCGGGAAGACGGAGAGCGCAACCAGGACTGAATGCAGGGGAGACCAGCCTGGGAATTCAGGAGAAGAGGTGAAAAACAAACAGCATCTAAAAGATGAAAACAAAACTGAAAAAACTCCGACACGACATGGGCGCACACAAAACAATAAGGCAGAAATCCACACGACACGACAGAACATGAGACAAGCTGAAGGCTTGCTGGCACAAAGCACAAACAACGATCTGGCGCAAGACAGCACACGAGAGGGGATTAAATAGGAGACTTAATTGATGCCGAACAGGTGGAAAGAGTGAACCAATAACGAGATGATGAATGGAATAACAAGGGGGCGGGAAAAGATGCCACAATGACAGCGTGCTACGAGCTACAGACGACAACACACGACAGACAGGGGAACAACTGACAGATCAGCCCAGGGACATGACACATGTACATTACAAACATACATAATTTAATTTTAATTCAAATCAAAGTTCAACAGCCTCAAGAAGATATGAGATTAAACCAATGAATTGAACTAACATTCCTCATGAGTTGAATGTCACATCAAATCTGTCAGAATGTAAAGCTGTATGCCAAAATCATCAGTATTAAAACAATAAAAGACCTGAAATATTTCAGTTGGTGTGCAATGAATCTAAAATATATGAAAGTTTAATTTTATCATTACATTATGGAAAATGAACTTTTATCACAATATGCAAATTTTTTGAGAAGGACCTGTATATGAACTGAAAAGAAGGATTTTCCAAGAATTGACATGTAGAATGAAATCATTTTCTATTTTATTCTATGGCTTCTCATGAGTTGATGTTTTCACACAAAAAAAAGAAAAAAAAGAAAGTCTGCACAGATTTTACAATGAGAGCTTAAATAGAGGTTGTAAGGATTCAAGTGCAGATTTATTTAAAAGCTATTTGTAAGAAAACAAGGAACCAAGTCTTACCAATGTGTATACAGGACAAGACCAAACAATAACTAAAGTATGAAGTATGAAAGTATGAAAGCTTTATTGTCATTGTACAAATATACAACGAAATTGCTGTGCAGTCCTAGGTGCTAACATAAAGTAATGTGAACATGACACACGGAAGGCTCACATGCTTGACATCATCAACAAGTTGGAACACAGAGCAACTCAGTATTGGCAGATATTAAAGAGACAAAAGGGTGTATTTACACTAGGAGCAATGATTGAAAGAACTAGAAAAAAATAAAATAAAAAAACAATTCAACACAGAAGATCAAAATAAATGAAACATGACAAAAATATTTGCATTGTTAAAGATGTGAGGTGGTAGCCATCTTCAAATGGTGCTGTCCTGTCGTGCCTGAATGTAGTCCCCTTGTTTCTGTGGCTTTTGGCACAAATGATACAAGAAAACACACACTACGAGTATAAAACAGGAGGATATAGCAGCTATCACCAACCACAAAGGCTCTGAGTCTACAGAAAGAAAGAGGGGGGCAGATATGGCATACAGTTAGATTAGCAGCATTAATGGAGCCTCAAGCATTTACTGTTTACACTAGTAACATATTAATAGTCAAAAGAATACATATTCAATACTAAAATAAATGTTTATTTTTGTACATATATAATATGACTATACATGTCTTTATTCATGTGTAATATTTCAGATATTTTTATTTTCTTTCTAGAACAGGCCCAGACATCAAAAAATTACAACAGCATGACCAAAACTCATGAATAAGGACAAATCCAATATATATAGTGAATCTCAACTGCTTGACTGCTTGTCTCGTTGCAAAATGTAAAATATTTTATTGCCTGGCTCTGCTAAATATGACTACGGCATAAAGATATTTTCATTTTATAAACATTAACATTATGAACTTCTGTAAATCTGCTTTAAAACAAAGTGTTGTGAAAAGTGAAAAACTATAAAAAAATAAGCACTTTAAAAAAAAGAGAAGCATACAATAGCCCCTCTGACCAAAGGGTACTCACCTTCTAGTTTAATTTGTGTGACAACTTCCTGTTTCTGGTCTTGGTTTTGACATATGCACTTCAGTTCTGTCCAATTGTCCTCTTGCTGAAGCTCAAGGATAACCAGCTGCACCACAAGATGGTTGCCTGTGATTCTGAAAACACATAATCTCTGTGTGATAATTCAACTTAGTGAGTAATGAATGAAAGTTTCTGTTGAACTGACTTCTTTCTTTTGGTCTGAAGTTTTCTGACACAAGACTTAAATGCTGCAATAAAAAAATAAATAATCGTATATACTGTTCTTCACATTTAGCTGCTTGGACGTACATCAGCTTCTCCCCACTCAGCAACACACCTGCTGAGAAGGAGATCCCTAAATGTAATTTAAAGAGGTGTGTGAAATGGCAAAAATTATATCAAACATGTGGACTGGACTGTCCATTTCTCCAGGGTCTTCCCCCACCTATGGATGCTGGGGTGGGGTCCAGCATCCCGACGACCCTACAGAGCACAAATGATTTGGGGAACGGATGAATGGCTATCAGACACTGTAATCTGCTTTGGCCCACAGCTTGCTTGTTGTGGTGATGAGATGCATAGTAGACTATCGAAGTGTTGTAGTACTTGAGACCAGACTCCAAGTCTGAGTCTAAATGCTAAATAACCAGGACATGACCATGAAAATATGGTTTGGGTCTTGATGTGGTCATGCCGTTTTTAGATTTAATGTTTTTGATCCGCTCTGTACTCTTGTGTCTCTGAACTGGAGTACACAGTGTGTGCGTTATGGAGGTTTGCATGATACTGATGTGAAATCAGTCTTCCTTCATCCTAAAGGAAAGCATATTTACACTGTCTGAATCACTCAGACACATGTCTCTGTCTAGACTCAGACTCAACCAGAATCAACCAGAACGGTCTGTATCTGTTTCTGTATCTCTTTTATTTTATTGACTAGAATTGCGTTTATATACAGGTCCTTCTCAAAAAATTAGCATATTGTGAAAAAGTTCATTATTTTCCATAATGTAATGATAAAAATTAAACTTTCATATATTTTAGATTCATTGCACACCAGCTGAAATATTTCAGGTCTTTTATTGTTTTAATACTGATGATTTTGGCATACAGCTCATGAAAACCCCAAATTCCTATCTCAAAAAATTAGCATATCATGAAAAGGTTCTCTAAACGAGCTATTAACCTAATCATCTGAATCAACTAATTAACTCTAAACACCTGCAAAAGATTCCTGAGGCTTTTAAAAACTCCCAGCCTGGTTCATTACTCAAAACCGCAATCATGGGTAAGACTGCCGACCTGACTGCTGTCCAGAAGGCCATCATTGACACCCTCAAGCGAGAGGGTAAGACACAGAAAGAAATTTCTGAACGAATAGGCTGTTCCCAGAGTGCTGTATCAAGGCACCTCAGAGGGAAGTCTGTGGGAAGGAAATGCCTGAAGTCCAGTGTCAAGTTCCCACAGTCAGTGATGGTCTGGGGTGCCATGTCAGCTGCTGGTGTTGGTCCACTGTGTTTTATCAAGGGCAGGGTCAATGCAGCTAGCTATCAGGAGATTTTGGAGCACTTCATGCTTCCATCTGCTGAAAAGCTTTATGGAGATGAAGATTTTGTTTTTCAGCACGACCTGGCACCTGCTCACAGTGCCAAAACCACTGGTAAATGGTTTACTGACCATGGTATTACTGTGCTCAATTGGCCTGCCAACTCTCCTGACCTGAACCCCATAGAGAATCTGTGGGATATTGTGAAGAGAAAGTTGAGAGACGCAAGACCCAACACTCTGGATGAGCTTAAGGCCGCTATCGAAGCATCCTGGGCCTCCATAACACCTCAGCAGTGCCACAGGCTGATTGCCTCCATGCCACGCCGCATTGAAGCAGTCATTTCTGCAAAAGGATTCCCGACCAAGTATTGAGTGCATAACTGAACATAATTATTTGAAGGTTGACTTTTTTTGTATTAAAAACACTTTTCTTTTATTGGTCGGATGAAATATGCTAATTTTTTGAGATAGGAATTTGGGGTTTTCATGAGCTGTATGCCAAAATCATCAGTATTAAAACAATAAAAGACCTGAAATATTTCAGTTGGTGTGCAATGAATCTAAAATATATGAAAGTTAAATTTTTATCATTACATTATGGAAAATAATGAACTTTATCACAATATGCTAATTATTTGAGAAGGACCTGTAGATGCAGAACCGTCTCTTTACGACCACAACAAACTGGACACTTTTTAGACACGCATTCCAACTTCGCCTCAGCACCAGGTGCAAGTCTAACAAGCACGGAAAAGCTAGGCTACTGGTGAATACGAGGGAGCTTCAGTTGAACAACACTGAACTGTGGACTGATGAGATGTTGTCAGGCTATGCCAAAAAATGAGCATGACTGTCCAATCAGCTGTTAAATTGTGCTCGCGGCACGCACTCAAGAATTGCACCTGCAAATGCGGTGGCGTGCACTGCATATTACTTTATTATTAATAAAGTGCAAAAGAAACTACGAGCATGCACTGTCGTTGTTCTGTTGTAAATGAAGTCATGAAATTACCAAACATGCGATTAAAGCTGCCTAAAAACTGTGCATGCAAGTATTGTTGTGGCATGGTTTTAAAACTATTTTTATTAAATTTTTTGGCCTTCAAACGTCTTAAAATGCACATATGTACACCAGGGAAATCTAAATTGTCTCGGAGGAGCATGCCCTCTAAGCCCCCTAGCAAACTAGATTCTTTAATATTTATTTAAAGGGGACCTATTATGGCTCTTTTTACAAGATGTAATTTAAGTCTCTGATGTCCCCAGAATGTGTCTGTGAAGTTTCAGCTCAAAATACCCCACAGATCATTTATTATACCATGTTGTAAATATGCATTTTTGAGTGGAAGGAAAAACATGCTGTTTTTGTGCATGCGTCTTTAAATGCAAATGAGCGGCTGCTCCCATCCTAAATCCAGAATAGTGTGCTTCATTCACAGCTCCTGCCTGCATTGGATACTCTGCCAAACACTAACAAGACATCTGCTTGGTTTTGACCTATATCTATATCGCGATCACGATAAGGGACATTGCATTTCTTCATCATGAATCTTTATTATCTGCATACATTTTAAAGCTATATCAGTTTAAACTTCTAATTTATCATTTTCTGAGCGCACACATCTAAAGCATGCGCACAGAAAGCTGTCTGTCAGACGGCACTTCTTGTGAGTCTTAATCTAACTTCTCTTTCACATTTTTAGTTGTGCTTAAACTGTCAAATTCACACAAGGTTATGTCAAAAACATAGTTCATGTTCATTTTCTGGGGGCGCGGCTCTGCTGCTGACCCTGTTGAAATTAACTCTGGTGCGGTTCGAATGATATATGAACGCAACATGGACCAAAGACGTGTAAACTAACCAAAAACAGGAAGACGAGACCCTAAAAAGGACAGAATCCTCACGCATATTGTTTTTTCTCGTCATAGTCGTGACTTTGCCCATCACAGACATCAGACATGCGTCTCCACACAGCAGAACGTTTGTGTGTGTGACGGAGGGATTCCACACACTGTTTTGACTCATTCACACATTTTATAAGCACTTCACTAGTTCCCAGCTGACCAAAATACCATCATATGCAGGCTACGCACACACAAGCGCATTTACCTCAGCACACAGCATTGATTTGGTGTTCGGAAAGTTCAGTCTCAAAATATATCTAAAAAACCAATCAGGTTGTGAATGTATCTCTATGCCTTTAGGTTCGGTATCTTATGGTTCGGTGATAAAATTGCCAATCTGAACGCTAATAGGACCAGGACAAAATTTTTCTTTTTCTTTTTTGGTCCGGACCAGATGAACCAAACGAACCGAACTACAAGTGTGAACGCACCCTAAGTAAAATTTGAAATCGTTAATATTTGCGTAACATGTGAAATGGAGATTCTTAAGTTATTACTGTTCCTGTGCCTGGCAGTCGGCCTGATTAACTGTGTGCAGCTGACGGGGGGCAACACGTTGATATGCACGAGGGTACACCTGTTATCTATGGTGTATCGTGGCTCTGTTGTGGATGAACAATTTCTAGAGGCCATAAAGGATATAAGGTGAGGACCCCATCCTGATGGATCAGCTCTGAAAACAATGATGGGCAGGAATGGCACATAATTAATAGGCACTTACTATGCCTATTAATTATGTGAATAATTTTTTTAGAAGATTTGATAGAGGGGTTGGCATTCTTAACTGTAACAGTGTAGGTCAGACCATAACACATTGCTCCCAATTACTTTGACAGGAGTCTGATTTGGTTGTTTCCATTTTTAAGATAAAACCTGGTAAAGCCAGGGGGCCAGATGGAATTAGTGTTAAAGAGTTGCTGTCATCAGTTAATGTATAAACAAAGCTTTTCCAGGCTCTGTTGCATGTAGGAATTGTACCTTATGGAAAAATGTGTGATAATCCCAGTACTGAAGGGGCCTTCAGCTTGAGTTGTAAATGATTTCCGCTCAACAGCCCAAACTTCTATGTTATGTATTGTATTGTATTTTATTTATATAGCACCAATTTAATACAACATTAGTTGTCCAAAGTGCTTCACAGTGCCAAGAAAAAATGTATGTAAGACCATGGAAAGGATTATTGTTAAAAATCTGATGTCGTCTGTACGTTTAAGGTGTGATCCTTTACAATTTGCTTACAAATGAAAAAGGGGTACTGATGATGCTGTATTAACTATGATGAATTATGTAACTAATCATTTGCAAAATGCATATGTCAGAATCCTATTTCTAGATTTTACTGCAGCCTTTAACACAATGAGGGTTGAAATTTTGTTAGAAGGGCCGATAACTATGGGTGTTAATGGGTATTTCACGAGTTCACACTTACAAATAATCAGATAGTAAATAGTATGCGTAGTAGTATGCGTATTTGGCATGCTGTCCGAGGAGAGGGCTCCGAGCTCGGTATTTTGGCCCGAACCCAGAGTACTCCCCCAAAAATTGCAAACCAATGCAGGACAGCAGCCGGAACATTACTGATGACCCCCAAAATTGCATTGCTTAGGCTGAATGTGCTGCTAGGAGGATCAGAGGTGAAGAGGTGACATTACTGCTGCGGCAGTGGAGAAATTAGCCAGAACTGAGCTCCTACGGGAGCTGAGGCGACATCACTGCTGCGGCAGTGGAGGAATTAGCCAGAACTGAGCTCCTGCGGGAGCAGAGGCGACATCACTGCAGCGGCAGTGGAGATATTAGCCAGAGGAACTGAGCTTCTGCGGGAGCAGAGGCAACATCACTGCTGCAGCAGTGGAGAGAATAGCCAGAGGAACTGAGCTCCTGCGGGAGCCAAGGCGACATCACTGCAGCGGCAGTCGAGAGAATAGCCAGAAGAACTGAGCTCCTGCGGGAGCCGAGGCACATCACTGCTGCAGCAATGATAGAAAATTTCCATTGTATTGGAATGATGGTATTAGTTGAGTTGGATATGGTGGCTTGCAGGTATGTGTGAGAGAACGAGCTGGAGCTGAAACTAGGTGTTCGTTGGGCTTCATTAATATGGAAGCGATTAGATTGGATGTAGTTCTTAAAAGCTTCTGATGACCAGTGACCAAATGTTTGAATCTGATACTGGGAGAGGCCTTTTTGGGTGGCTGTAGTTGATGCTCCTATGCAGAATGGATTGTAGGGTTCTAGGGGAGGCAGCTTGAAGAATGTAGTTGAGAGAAGTGTCGAGGAGAGTTTTAAGTGGGTGGTTTATGGAAATATCAGCTCTGAATAATAAGGTACAGGGGTTGGGAATGGGTCCACCTCTGGTGCCAACAGCTTGAATTTCTAAGAGGATCTGATGTTGTTGGCAATGGGGTTCCAAGGCTGTAGCATTTGGTGGGATGGGCATCAGTGTTGAAGTAGACAGGGTGAACGGCGTTTTGCTTATGGGACAGTGCAAGGAGGAAGAAAGGCCGGGACCGAGGCCGTTACCGGAGGCAGCCTCACGCTCCAGGGGAGGGATGAGGAGGTTAGAAAAGAGGAAAACTGAGAAAGGGAAATTGAGGCATCCAGGCAGAGGCAGCCTCTTGCTCGGGTTGGCCCCTGGAGCCTGGGAAGGAACAGGGTGGTTAGAAAAAGAGGGAAGCTGGGGAAAATAGGACGTCTAGGCCTGCGGCGATAGCGGAGGCAGCCTCACGCTAAGGTCCGTAGTTGAACTGTAGACCAAAGACAAAAGAGAGGTAGAGTGAGAGATGGCGGGATGAAATGGCTGAGACGGCTGAGCTTGCTCCGCTAGTAGAGGCATCCTCAAGTTAGGAGGGAAGGCATTCACCAAGAGGGGCAGGCATTGTTGGATGGTGTGCGGCACTGGTGAAAGCCGCGGTGTGTGGCTAAGCGGAGGGAGGAGGAAAGTGTGGAATCTGGGGCACGACCCAGGCTTGCTGCTGCTGTGGCCTGACAATTGTTTCTAGCGCATGAATTGAAGATACAAGAGTGAGGATGTAAGATGAAAGAGTGGCCTTGTGGAATTACTCGCATCATGAAGTTTAAGTAGCTGAGCGAAGATAGTAATTCCTGTTTAGAACAGTTTGGACTGTTTAGGAAGGTGGAAGCGAACATAAATATCCTATTGATTCCTTATGCCGTGAGGCCTGGAAATTAACTGTATTCGAGTTAAAGCCCAGAAATTCAATGGACGTGGCTGGACCCATCGTTTTATCCGGGGCGATTGGAAACCTGAGCTCAGCAAAACTTTGTACATATTCTTATTTTCTCAGAAGCAGCCTGAAATCCTTTAAACCTGCATATATTCACCTCTGACACAATGGTTTGATACTGTAAATGACAGTACTGTTGTACTTGTTACATTCACGCCTTCCCGGACTCCAGTTCCCAGAATCCTCCTGTTCTCCACACCTGTCTTCACTCCCCTCATCAGTCTTCCTGCCATCTCTCCGGATTCCCTGCACCTGTTGTTCCTCGTCAGCACTCCCTTTAAGTTGGACACTTTCCCTGCACTCCTTGTCTGTTCTCTTGTTTATTTAGATGTGTATGTTGTTCCTGGTATCGGTGATTGTCAATAAACCCCGTCTTATTTTGGATCTCTGTACTCGCCTCATCCCTTCAGCATACGCATATAACAGAAGAACAGACCAAAACCGCTGGAGATCCACAACTCAGGATGTTGAAACCAGGATTAGTCGGGGGGCCATTGTTTTTCATGTCCGAGGTTTCTGCTCCTCCCGTACCTCCCACGCCAGCTTCTGCCAGCTTCTGCCGCGGATTGCCTCGTTGGGCTCCTTCAGGACGGCCGTTCACTGGAGAGGTATGTGGAGGAGTTTGTTGAATTGGCTTATGTGACGAATTGAGTTGAGTTGGCAGATGTAACCCCTGTTCCCTGAGTAAGGGAACGAGACGCTACGTCGAATGACATGATGGGAACCCTCTGCATTTTGTGTTCGTGAAGCACCTCTGTATTCAACCAATGAGGAACCGTGACGTCAGAGGCGGGTGACATCACGGACCAGGAAACTATAAAGCATACCCAGAACAAAGAACGCTAGCTTCTGGAATATGTCTGAAGCAAGACGCTCACAGGTATGCCGGGGGTACGGCAACATGACGTACCATCTCGTTCCCTTACTCAGGGAACAGGGGTTACATCTGTAACCCGAGACGTTCCCTTTCGTGGGAACTATCGACGCTACATTGAATGACGTGATGGGAACGCTATCCCAACTACGCCATATCACCAAGTACCTGTCTGTTATCTTGTAGACAGAACTGAGGACCCCGGAGAGGAGCCTACGTCCAGGTTGTAAAACCTAATAAATGTGTGCTGGGATGATCGTCCAGCAGAACCACATATGTCATAAATGGATACTCCTGACATTAAGGCCTTTGAGGCCGCCATACCCCTAGTCGAGTGAACACGGACAGCTAATGGAGATGGCTGTCCGGCTGCCTCATAAGCAAGTGAGATAGCCTCGACCACCCACTTGCTCATTCTCTGCTTAGATGCTGGACCTCCTTTCTTATGAGACCCGTAACACACAAACAATTGATCTGTTTTGCCTCACAGGGCAGCTCTGTGGACATATGCATCTAAAGCCCTCACCGGGCAGAGCAGATTGAGTTTCTCCTGATCCGAAGTTGTAAATGGAGGAAGATAGAAGGCCTGAAGTACGATGGGACCTGGGACGTTGGTGGGGACCTTAGGCATATAGCCTGGTCCAATGTGCAGGAATGCTTTGACCATTCCAGGTGCGAATTCCAAACACAAAGAAGCAACTGAAAGTACTTGAAGATCTCCTATTCTTTTAAGAGATGAAATAGCCAGTAGAAATATGGTCTTTAAGGGTAAGGAATTTCTCTGAAACTTCCTCTAGTGGTTCAAAGGGAGCCTCAGCTAACCCTTCTAATACCACGGCCAAGTCCCAGGCCGGAGTCCTTGTACGTACTGAAGGCCTCAGCCTCAGAGTACCACGGAGGAAGCGTATAAAAAGGGGGTCTCGACCTACCGAGGAATCCCCCAGAGGAGCATGGCCGAAATGGCCGCATACACTTCCTCGTGGAGGGAGCTCTGGAGTGGAGTATGGTCTCCACAACCTCAGTTGGGAGAGCAGCATCTATGAGCCTGGCCCCCTCAGAGGCCAGGCCCACAGTCTCCATAGTTCTGGGCGTGGATGAATTATCATGCCGCCCGCTTGAGACAGGAGGTCCTACCTGAGAGGAAGCTCCATCAGGGAGCCATCTAGAAGTGACACTAGGTCTGAGAACCATATTTTGGTTGGCCAGTACAGGGCTATCAATATTAGACTGACCCCTTCCTGGCGTACTTTCTCCAGAACTCCCGGGAGCAGAGCGAACGGGGAAATGCATACAGACGCGGCCTCGGCCACATCTGTACCATGGCATCCAGACCCAATGGTGCTGAATGAGATAGGGAGAACCACAGTGGACACTAGGTTGATTCCCCTGAAGCAAATAGGTCGATTTCAGCTCGACCGAAGTTTTCCAAA